>CAUYSK010006949.1:0-14915 GCA_963575035.1 Avahi laniger | reverse complement strand
GTACCCAGATAATAGGGAGTAGAATGTACTCTGATTTAAAACAAAATGTTAAATGCATTTTTGATTAAGATTAATAATGATTAATGCTGATCTAGGCTTCTGTAACCCTGCTTGCACAAATAGATGACTTTACAGGATGTGGTTTTTGTCTTTAAAAGAGTCTATCTCTCCTGGCTCAGGGGTGCTCTCTGTGCTGCTGCCTCTCAGTGGTGCAGAGCGTAGTCGCTGGCCAGCTAATAAAGACTCACAATTTGGCTTAGTTTCAGTCTTAAGTGGTCTTTTCTCGCACTTCAAACCGTAACACTGTGCAGGCCCCCTCCCCTCCCCTCCGCCTGCTCAGCACCGGGCAGCTCACAGTGGGCACCGCTGTGCTGGAGGGTCTGGGTCCTGGTCTTGGCGGGGAAGCTAGCCTCCCCGTGGCCGGGCTAGGCAGGGCCCACAGGAACTCGGCACGAGCCATCCAGCTACAGTGGTTGGTTGGTGAGTTGGGGGCTCCACCAGCCCCAGTCAGACTTGAGACCTCAGACCTGCCCACGCAATCTAGGACAGGCCGTGTGACAGACGGAGGCTCACACTGTGGGACCTTGGCTGGCTCTGGCCTCAGAGTCACAGCGATTGACGGCTGGAGGCTAGAGCTCCAGGCCGGGGGAGGACCCCTTCCTCTCAGGGGCCTGTGTTTCCAGGTCAGCTCGGCTCGTGAGCCAGGCCTCTGCTGCAGGGCCCAGATGATGCCGTCCTCTCGCAGATGACACCAAGAGACACGGTGCTGGGGAGTCTGTGGCAGGCTCAAGGCCACGCTTGCTCACGGACTTGCTTCCACGTCTGTCCACCCCACACCTCCAGCCGCCACCTCTACACAGTTCAACTCAGCCACCTCAGGCCAGAGGGCCAGGCAGCTTATGTGGATAGGGGCATCTGAGAAAGGGAGAAGGGAACTCACATTGAGGACTCAGGGGTCAGACCACGTGGCGACAAGCACAGTGGACTGGCGAGGTCGTGCTGGGGCCCAGGCTCAGGCCTTCCTGGGCAGCATGTCCAAAGCTCTTCCAGAAGGCCCTGGGTTCCCAAGGCCCCTGAACCCTCCTACGGCACAGGCCGTGCCTTGGGGGACTGGTCTGAACCTGGCCTGGGAAGCACCAGCACCGCTAGCCTTGGCTGCAGTGCTGCCCAGGCCAGGCTTCAGCAGAGGGGCAGGCAAGAGAGAGAAGGTCCCTGCCTTCCATTCTGACGGGGAGACATGCAAGAAATGATCCAAACGCACAACACGTCAGATGGTGCTAGCTGCCATAGGGAAAAACAAAGCAGGCATGAGCAGGGAAGACTGCAATTTTTCTTTTTTTTTTTTTTTTAAGACAGGGGCTCGCTCCGTCACCCAGGCTAGAGTGCATTGGTGTCATCATAGCTCACAGCAATCTCAAACTCCTGAGCTACAGCGATCCTCCTGCCACAGCCTCCTGAGTAGCTGGGACTACAGGCAAGCGCCACCACACCTGGCATATTGTTAGAATTTTTTTTGTAGGAACAGGGTCTCACTTTGTTTCCCAGGCTGGTCCCAAACGCCTGATCTCAAGTGATCCTCCCACTTCAGTACAGGCATGAGCCACCATGCCCAGCCTACAACTTTAAATGGGATGCCTCCCTGAGACTGTAACAGACCTCCAAGAGGTGAGGCAGAGTGCGTTTGGGTGTCTGCAGGAGGTCATCAGTGGAGGGGACGGCGAGTGCAAAGGCCTTGGGGCAGGAGCGGAGCAGAGTGCCAGGCTGGGAGCAGGGCCAGGTACTGACTGCAGTGACACCAGCATGGGAAGACACTGGTCCTGTCCTGGCCTGTGGCTCTGTCATTCCACCTGGCTGGGAACCAAGGGGTATTACGGTGTCTCCCCAAGCCCATAAGGTAAACATCACAATTGCATTCATCTGTTCAGGCTGCTGTAACAAAGCACCAAAACAGAACAGCTCAGACATTCACTGTCCCACTGCTGGAGGCTGGACACCTAAGACCAGGGGCGGCAGGGCCCTGCCCCTCTGAAGGCTCAGGCCTCCCTTTGGCTTTTGGTGCTGCCTCGGCTATGGCAGCAGAACTGTAGTCTCCACACATGGTCTCACTGTGCATGTCTGTCCCTGTGTCCAAATCTTCCTCTTTTTATACGGACACCTGTCATCTTGGATTAGAGTCTACCATGTGACTGCATTCTATCTTGGTCCCCTCTGGAAAGACCATGTCTCCAAATAGTCACACTCGGAGGCACCAGGTGCAGGACACCAACATGTTGGTGGTGGACACACCTCGATGCGTAACAACTGGACCTGCACTGCAGCCGCCCCTCCTCAGGGGCACAGGCTGCTGGGGAGCCCCGGGCAGGCTGCCACAGAAGGACCCAAGACAGGGCTTGGAGAGCTCTCCCTGGGCAGGTCTGGTCTCTGGGACAGAGGGGACACTCGGGGAGGCACTTCCTGAGGGTGGGGTGCCCAGCCGGGGGTGCCGGCACAGCACACGGGGCAGGGACGATGCTGGCAGCAGGGGCAGTGCCTCGAGCTGGGAGCCTGTCTTCCTGACTCAGCCAGACACGGTGGGACTCGGGTCCTCAGTTTCCCCTTGGGCCTGGAGGCGTGGGCTGGGTTGCCACTGGGAACCCTGTTCTGAGTTCAGAATGAGCCATGGAGGGCACCAGGCCCCAGCAGTGTGGTTGGGGCAGGGAGGCCCCTGTTCCTCCCCAGGCTTGGAAGCCCTGGTGCAGGTCCACACCTACCCTGCAGTCATGACCCTAGAAGGCCAAGTGGGCAGGGGCTGCAGAGGGAGGGAAAGCCTGGGGCTCAGTGTTGGATACGGGGGGCCCCCCATGCTCGGCCCAGCCTGGGGACACACTCTCCAGAGTGCCGGTGCACGAGGAGCTCCTGGGGCTGAGACAGACCAGCCTTGGGCCGGCCCTGCTGCCCCTCCTGCCATCCCTGGGCCTCCACAGTTGGTCTCTCCCTCCAAGGGTCCCCAAGGGGCTCCCACGGCCACCTGATGAACCTAGTACCTACCGTGTCCCACGTGCATGGGCTCTCTTGCAACAAAGGAGGAAGCAGAAAGAGAGAGTCCATGTGCACATAGCAGCTCCTGCCAATGCCTGGCCCACAGGGAAGGGCCTCGAGACGCACACTCTCGCCACAGCCGCAGTTTATTATCAACAGCTCGTGTTCAAGGACAGATTCCCTGAAGTCCAATCCCCTGAGGAAGACGGCAGGGGCTGGCTGTGCCCGCTTGCTGATACAGGTGCCAGAACCCACAGCCCCCAACTGGGCCAGCAGGGCCCCAAGAGACTCAGCACACATGGAACCACCCAGCATGCGCGGGACTGTCCAAACACGCGAGGCCACGCAGTGCACAGGCAGGACCAAGCCGGTGTTTCTGTTGTGAGGGTGGGCTCTGGTCAGCCTTCCCCGTGCCTGTGTCCACACGGGCCGGTCTCCTCTGCAGGAGTAGGGCTGGTTGCTGGGAATCGAAGCATGCCCGTGCCCTATGCCCCCCAGGAGGGGGGCCACTTCTAAATACAAGCCTACTTCTGTCATTTGAGCAGAACAAAGACCCACCGGCCAGAAGCGTGTGAAGGGTGAGAGGCACCCCCGGCCTGCCTGGCACGTGTGCACGTGCATGAGTTTGTGCAAGTGTGCGTGCACACACGTGCCTTGTGTGTGCGCATGTGTGCCTTTGCACGTGAGGGGGTGGGCCCAGGTGTACGCACACGTTCACGTGTATTCACTCCTGGGCCCATCCCAGACCTGGTGTCAGAGTTTGCTGCCCCCATTGGCATAAGGGCAGACCCGGAGCTGGGCACAGGGACACAAGACGGAAAACACACAAATCAGAAGCCCCTGATCCTGTGGGACGCTGGCCGAGTCCCAGGCAGTGCCGTGTGGCCAGGGAAGTTGCCCTTCCAAGCTGGCCCTTGAGGCAGGGCCTCCCATGAGCCCGCTGGCTGCACCCAGAAGTGGGGGTTAGCTCTGCAGAGTGAACTCGTGGGTGACGGTCTCCCAGCGGGAGGGGTCCTTGTCCAGCATGCTGCGCTCAGTGAAGGTCACATGACCGTCTGCGTCCACGAGGATGATGGTGTTGGTTCTGAAAAAAAGCACAGGCCACATGGTCACCTCACATCCCTCAGCCTCTGCCCTGCCTGTCAGAGCACAGGAGGGGCCAGATGGAGGCAGGAGGGCAGCCCCAGCCTGGGGAACGTGGAGGCTGTCGAGGGCATCTGGACGCCCACACCCAGTGAGTCTGTTGCCTCCACTCTGAAACACCCCAGCCTGTCCCTGCCACTCTCACATGGCAGACCCTGGGCTGACCAAGCACCTCTCCACTCAGCACACTAGGCCATGCCTGGACACCAGAGGGCTTGACCTCTGAGAGGGGGAGCCCTCAACCACCTGGAAGGTTCCCTCCTGCTCCCCTCCTTTGCCACCCAGCCAAGTCAGTCTGCCCAGGGGCCCAGCGCTCCCCCTTCTCTCCTCTCCAGCCCTCCCCGTGGCAGGTCCTCACAGACAGGGCAGCCCCAGCACAGGCCGCCACCCAGAGTGGGCACACACTGAGGGCTCCCGACAGGCCTGGACCCGGCAGCCGCTCAGCCAGCTAGCGGCAGACCTGGCGCCTGCCTCCCCCATGCACGCGGATCCATGTCAGCAAACACGTTAGTTGTGAAAGTCAGCCTGCGACAGAGGATGGGATGGAGGAAACGGCACCCTGCGCCCGCCAAGAGGAGAGCCGGCACCACGCCGGGGTGCAGCCCGTGGGCCTAAAGCCAGTGCTGGCGTCTGCCAGTGCGTGAGCATCCCTGATGCCATCCTGCCCCTCGTGGTTGTGTCTTGCCTGGCTCCTCACTGGCGGGGGGCAGCCCGGGGGCCCACAGAGGAGGCAATGGAAGCCCTGAAGCCTCGAGCTCGCCCTCCAGGGCCCCGGGGAGCCCGACAGGTAACTTGGAGTGTGCTTGCCACCGCAGCTGCATCTAGACAGGGCAGAGATCTGGAGCCCACTCAGCAGGGGAAGGAGCGTGGCCCTGGCTAGCTATGGAGCATGGGGAAGCGTGGTTTCTTGGCCCGCCCTCCAACCAGGAGATGGGATGCAGGATAGGAAGGTGCTGCCCTGGCAGTCCTGTCACACCTGGTGCCGTAGCCCGGGCAGCGCACGCACACGGCTGCGTACTTGTTCAGGATGGGCTGCACGTACTCCTGGCCCTGGTCCTCGATGGCCGGGTCTGGTAGCTGCCTGCAAGGATGGGGTGGGGTGGCCGTCAGTCCCGCCTGCAGCCGCATCCAGCAGGTGGCCCTGCCTGCCATCCTGGCTGGCTTTAGAAAGTGGCTGGGAGGAACCCTGTCAATTATTCATCCACTTTTCTACTCAGGGCTGCAAACCTCCATCCACCTTTCCGCCTAGGACTCCATCACTGAGCCCGGGCCCTACATGGCACACACCTTCCCCACTTGCCCTGACAGGTGCCCCATGGGCATCTGTCCACTCCAGCCCTGTCATGTGCCAGACACCACAGCCAGTGCCCAGCTACAGCTGCCAACGAGAGCAGCTAGGGCCCGTCACAGGCCTGCCCAGCATGGCAAAGGGACCGGGGGCCGCATAGACTCATAGCTGGGAGAGGGCTCCCCGAGGGGGGATACTGAGGCTGAAGGCTGGAACCACAGCTCAGAGGCCCAGAGCAGCGGGCTGGTGGGGAGAAGAGCGGGAGGCAGCCGTGGGGGCTCCTCTGAGGAGTGGGCTGGATAGGGCGGGAGTAGATGCTGGGTCGCCCAGGCAGGATGGTGGCCCGGCCTGGGCGGGAAGGGAGGGACATGGGGGCTGCCGTACCGGGTTGTAAGAAGGCTGGCTTGGCGAGCACTGGGACCCCAGCTGGGGAGGCCAAGACTTCGATGCCCAATGTCCAAGGTGCTCACTCAGAGGCTGTCTGAGGGGCCTGGGGGCCTACGGCTGAGGGAGCAGCGGGGGTCCTCCCCCCAGGCAGTTCCTGCGTGGCAAGTCCCTGCCTCCCACTCAGCCCACAGTCACCGGCGACAGAGCATGTGAGAAGCTCCGTCAACCTGGCCACTCACTTCTGTGGTGTGTCTCTTCCCCCCCAGGTTTGCTGAGTGCCTGGAATCTTCCAGAATCTTCCTCTAGCCCTTGGCATGCAGAGGGGAGCATCCAGCTGCTCTTGGCCCCACGTGAGTCTGCATGGAACCCCAAGCCCAGAGGCCCAGGTGGTGCCACCTCTCATTGGAAACTGCGGCTGCCCACGGGGACAAGTAGGAGGCAGAGGACAGAGTGTCCGTCAGGGCCCCCCGCAGCCATGACCTGGCCTGGGCACTGGCACCGGTCCCCCTCCTCTCTGTCCCAGGAGACTCACGCCTCTTCGTTGCTGAGCACATCCAGGAGCTGGGCAACCAGCACGTCCTTGGGCAGCGCCTGGCTCTGCGCCACGGCCTCCTGGAAGAGCCGCTTCCCGAAGCACAGTTTCCTCCAGGGCGTGTCCAGCAGCGCGTTGCTGAGCCCGTAGATCCCTGCAGGGAGGGCAGCCTGGCCATGGGGAGGCCCCGCTGTGCCATCTTGGGGTGAACCCCCCATCCAGCACAGGGTGAGGTGCCAGGGCTACGGCCGGGGTGGCACAGCCAGACCAGCCAGAGGCTAAGCCACCCCCATGCTCCGGCACCTTCCCTACGCCCATTCCAGACCCACATGTGTGGCGAGGGGTAGAGAACTCAACACGGGGCAGGGGCCCATGGGAGACCCCGGCGCACAGATGCTAAGCAGTTTGGGTGGAATGAACAAATTATGACCCGAAGAAGGAAAGGGGATGGCAGAAAGGGAGGCGCCTCTGATCTCGCCCACCTAGGGGCGCCTACCAAGGTTAGTGCCAACTCACATCAGTGCTCAGGAAACCCCCAACACTGGGGACAGCACCCCCACAGGGTGTGGGCAGGGCCTCTTCTGCGTGCCAGCCAGACCCTGGCTGGGGGACCCGGGGTGGGGGGGGCCTGGCGCCACGACTCTGAGCTGGGGTTTCTCAGAACAAGTCCTAGAGCGGTGACAGAGGCAGGACCAAAAGGAAAAGGTTCCTCATGTCACAGAGGTGAGGGGTATAGACTTGAAGCGGAGAGGCTGGGCGATGGGGGCGGCCTGCTCAGAGCTGTGCACCCCGACAATGCGTCAGGGACGCCAGGATGTCACCCTCTGTCCTGCCAAACTCCCAGGTGCGGACCTCAGCCAAGTCTGACATTGCTCCAGGTGCTTCCCAGGGGAACGGCCCTGGCTCTGCCGGGCCCCTCCGCCATGCCACCGGCCCAGGTGTCATGGTGTCTTTTCCATCAGGAGTGACACAGAAGGCCATCTGACTGGGTCACCATGTGCGAAGAATGGAGCTACCTCACGCCATGCACAGAAGTTAACTCAAATTGGACCGAGACCTAAATGAAAGCTACAACTATGACACTCAGGACAAAGCAGGGGAGACGCTTCGTGACCTTGGATGAGGCAATGGTCTCTTAGATCAGAAACAAAAAGAAAAAAATAGAAAAAAAAGACTTCGTCAAAGTTTAAAGCTTTGTGCTTCAAAATATGCCAATGAGAAAGTAAAAAGAAAGCACACAGAGTGGAAGGCAATTTTTGCAAATCGTACGTCTGATAAGAGACGTGTAGCCAGAATGTACAAAGAACTACAACTCAAAAAGCCAACCAATTTGGACACAGTTCTCCAAAGCAGGCACACGCATGGCCAGCAAGCAAGTGAAAGGACGCTCGACGTCACTCTCCATCAGGGAGGCACACGTTAAAATCACAGGGAGACACCACCTCACCCCCACGGGGACGGCTGTGACCACACCACAGATCACAGTCAGTGTCCCTGAGCGGGGAGAAGCTGCAACACCCACGCGCTGCTGCGAACGCGAAACGGTGCAGCTGCTTTGGGGAACAGTTTGGGAGTTCCTGGAAAAGTTGCGCAGAGCTCCCATGTGGTCCAGCAACTCCACTCTCAGGAACACGACCAAGGGAAATGAACACACGACCACGCAAACGCTTGCTCCTGTGTGTTGTAGCAGCAGCATCCATAGAAGTCAAAAGGTGGAAACACATCCTATACCCAGCAACTGAAGAATAGACACGAGGGCCAGGAACACCTGTGTCTGCACGAACACGTGCGCGGCAGCGCTGTTCATGGCAGCCAAAGGCAGCGGCGACTCCAGTGTCCGTCCCTGGACAGCAAGAGAAACAAAGTGGTGTCTGCCCGCGAGGTCTCAACCCGCCATGGAAGGAAACACGGTACTGATTCAGGCCGCAACCTGGTAGACCTTGAGAACACGAAGTGAAAGAAGTCAGTGCCCCAGACCACGCGCTGCACGCGTCCATCCTGGGAGCGCCTGGAACAGGCGCAGCTCAGAGACAGGAAGCAGGTCAGAGGCTGCCAGGGCCCGGGGAGGGGCGAGACAGTGACTTCGACCGTCCTGGAGTTAGGTGGAGGGGACGGCCGCGCGGCTTTGCGAATGATACTCTGTGCACGGGTGAGCTGTGCTACGTGTGAGTCACATCTCAATTAAGCTGTCATTAAAAAGAAAAGAGTGACACTGTGCAGTGAGGGAAGGCTGAGGGGTGGACAGAGTAGGGTGGCGAGAATCTCCCCAGAACAACAACTTAGCAGAAAACAAGCATTTCCAGATGCCGGGTCCCAGGTACTGAGAGCTGAGGGCGTCATGGAATGGTCACAGCTGCACCCCGGGGCCTCTGGGCCAATGTTCAGACTTGGGGGGCCCCCTTTTGTGCCTTTTAGTCCAATTCTCTCCCAGGCAGTCAGGGCTCAGGGCAGCCCAACAACGTGCGGACCACAAGGCCAACTCCGTGGCACAAACCCACCTCACCGCGCACCCCGACCCCACAATGCTGAGCTGACAGGAGGCCCCAGGGCAGGCACAGAAGTAAGAACCGGCCGAGACAGCCAGAATAATCCTTCCCAAGCTGGGGACCAGCCAGGGCCGTATCCCTGCCTCGCCGCACGTGTCTGCACCCGTGCCTCGTCGCCCGGCTCTTGGGAGCACACCTGGGCCTGCTTTGCCCCCACGTCTCCATCCAAGGTGGAGAGAGGAGGAGCAGGGGCACAGAGGGTGGCCACAGAGCACCTGGCAGGCGAGCCCCACGTGGAGGAGAGGGCACCAGGAGGCATGTGCAGGGGCAGCAGGGGGACAAGGGGAAGCCACCTCCAGGCAGATGCCTCCTCGCAGGGTCTCAACTGGCCCGGGCCATTCTGGCCTAGATGCTACCCCAGCACAGGCTCTGAGCCGCCAGGCCCACCTATGGCCAAAACGTCACTGGGCAGATGTGGGAAGCTGGGAGCCAGCCCCAGTGTGGGCGAGGCAGGGACCGTGGGACCCAGAACGAGTCCCAAAGCTCTGCTGTGCCTTTCCTGGGGGTGCCGCTTTGCCCTGGAACAAGACACAGACCACCTTCCCCCTCCTGTGGCTCACAGGCTGGGGCGACGTGACATACTCTGCCCAGGTTGGGGGACTGGTAGAGGAGGCTACCCAGACATTGCAACAGCTGAGGAGGGAGGGGACAAAAGGGCACACCAGCAGGAGTCAGGTCGGGCAGAGGCGCAGCGCCAAGGCAGAGGGGACCCAGCGGCGGAGTGTGGTTGGGGCGGGGGGTCAAGGCCCCAAGAATGTGGACCAAGGGGCAGACTGGGACTGGGTATGGGAGGTGCTCCAGGGAGGGGCCCAAGCAAGAACCCCAGGTGGTGACGGTCCCAAGGCTGAGAAGGGACAGGCAGGGCCCCAGCGCACTGGGTGGCACAAGGAGGTAGGGCAGAGATGGGGCGCGAGGTGGGGCTGGGGGGGGCCAGCAGAGCTGCAGGGCTATGGTGGGAAGCCCAGAACAGGGCAGTCCGTGGTGAGGAGGGCGGGGAGGGTGCAGACCAGAAGGCGCCCAGATGGCCAGAAGCACAGTCCCAGGAGAGCGCTGCAACAGGGGCCTGGCCTCCGAGAAGCCCAGGGGTGTCCCCTGCACAGGAGCAGCCCCCCACGCTGTCAGCACACCAGAGCAGGCTCACCTGGCGTCAGGACGATGGGCTCGGGCTCCCCCCGGTTTCCATAGTAGCAAATGACATCTCCCCTCGCTGTGCTGTGGACCACAGGGAGAGCCGGTCAGATGGGAGCCACGGGGCACCCAGCGCCGCCCAGCGATCCCACAGCCCTGTCCCTGGGGCCCCGGCTGGAAGCAGCACAGGCTACTGCGGCCAGGCCAGGGGCGACTCGGGGGCCTGGACGGCAGGGGCGTGGAGACCCCAGCTGCTGTCCAGCATCACAGGTGCACTCCTGGCTCGCACTGGGGACCCCCAGCCCAAGAGGCACGGCATCCAAAGACCCTCCTGCCTTGATGCATGCCTCATGGCATGGGCTTGCAGGCGCAGCCTGTGGTGACAATTGCAGGGCTGAGCCCCACCCTGCCATCACCAGTCCCCTCTGAAGGGCCCGCTCCCAGCCACAGGGCTCATCTCCGAGCCCCAGGGCGATGGAGACTTCAGAACAAAGAGCCAAAGATCTCATTTTTCTCTTCTCTTGTGCTAAGCATACACTTTAAAATAGTTACAATGCACCCAAGTGGAAAAAGTTCCAGTTCCTCAGTACTGCAGGGAGCCTTCTAGAACTTGGAACGCCTTTCGTGCAAACTAAAGGGGACTCTTTGTGGCCTTCCTGGCCCAATGCTGGACAGGGAGCCCTGTGCCTTCAGGATAAATGGACACAGGGAAAAAGTCATCGTGGGTGGGGAGCCCTCCTTCCTCGGAGGTGCTGCCCACCAGGCAGCACCCGCCCCCCTACCCCGAGCAGCTTCTGGGCCCCCAGTCTGCATTCACATTCTTACTCACCACGCCCGGCATTTGGCAACTTTCTTAAGATGTTTAGCTAACGATTTCAGAGATTTTGTTTGCAGGCAAAAGGCTCCTTTGAACTTTTTGTGTGAGGACCTATAGAATCGGCACCCACGCGGGGCCCGCTGTCGGTGGCGTCTCAGGCTAGGCAGAGGGTGGGGCTGACCCAGGATGAGCCTCCCTCCCTGCCAGGCCTCAGCTTTCCCATTGGCACCCACCAGCAGGGCTCGTCACTGACCTCCCACGCTACCGTCTTCCAGCCTCTGCCCTGGCAGGCGCCAGCTTCTACCCAACCCGTGGTCTGCTCTCTGGACACTGCCTGCCCTCCTGGGTACAGGCAGGCGGACCCCAACCCTGCAGTCTCTGGGAGCCAGGAGAGCTGCCCAGGCTCCGAGGAGCCCAAGCCCACCAGCTGCAGGAGCCATCTGCCCACACGTCCACTCAGAGAATGGCACCCTCGGCACGTGAACCGTGACACGGCTACTGAGCACGGAGTCCCACTGGTGGCACAGCCACAGGTCAGGTCTAAATGGAACTGCTGACAGTGCAGAGTGGTCCCCCAGCCCGGGGAGCACAGAGCACAGAGAACAGGGACTTTGCTGCCAGAAGCTGCGCAGGTCTGAGCGGGGAGGAGGGCTCCAGGCAGCGAGTGTCCAGAGCCAGGCCCTGCCCTTGTTCCTCCTCCCAGGGACACTGAGACTGCAAAGCCTCCACCTCGAGTGCACTGTCCGTGCGGTGCAGGGTGGGGCTGGGTGTGCCCTGTGCCGCGGACGCTCAAGGCACAGTGCGCCTGGGGCGCGAGGGCCAGGAGACAGGCCACCCACCTGCCCTTGTGGAAGGTGCAGTCTCGGGACGGGCATCTGGACACGGACCGGCCGCCTTCCGTCCACCTGTCCCAGAGGGAGCCCCTGCACTAACAGCATCGGGAGGGAAGGGCGGGGAGCCGGGGCAGGGGTGGGCAGGAGGGGAGATGCTCACCTCACGGACAGGCAAAGCACACAGAACCTCTGCAGTTCTATGGCCGCACCCCTAATGTGCGCTTCCCCGGAGCACCTGGCCTCCCCCGGCCAGGACTGCCGTGGCCGGGACGCCCCGCTGGGGCCATTTCGCGCAGCTGCCCTCGCAGTCTCAGCTCCTGCCAGCAGCCCCCACACTGGCATGGAAGCTCCTCTGCTCCACCCCCAAGTCCCCGCCTGGTGGATCTGGGATAGGCAGGGTCCTCAGGACACCCGCCAAGCCACTGGGAGGGACATCCCTGCAGAGGCTGCCATGGACGCCACAGCGCACCCCAAGCAGAACTGGCTTCCCAGTGAGCCCGGGGGCAAGGCCGCCGATCCCTCCCTGCAGACGCACCTCAGGTCAGCTGCTACGAGGTTGAAGCCGTTGTACAGGTGGCCTTCCACAGAGATCTTCTTCAGGTAGGACAAGCTGTCCACCTCAGTGGTCAGAAAGTGGGTCACTAGTTCACCTGTGGGCAGGGGACAGATGCCTGTGGCTGAGGCTGCGGGGAGGAGCCTCTCTCCCCAAGAAGACTGACACAGGGCCCCCTTGGGAGGACCCAGGCGGACGAGGGGGAGACCGGAGCCCTGCACGGGCACCACAGCAATCAGCCCCACCCCCTGACCCACCTGCCACAGCAGTAGTCACCGAGAACTCTGCTCACTGTGGTTTTTAAAAAATTTCCCCCCATTATGCCTCCATGTGGAAATCCAGCACCAAGGAAAGAAACCTTCGGTAGGGACAAGGTGTGTCCACAGAACTATCCTCTTGGAGGAGGCATCTGCTCTGCAAACATCCCACAGGCAAGGGACAATGACACAGTGGTCAGGAGTGACATGTGGGGTGGCAGGGGTCAGAGGTCAAGCCTGGAGCATGCTCCCAAGAGGAGCGAACCATGTCTGTGCAGGTGCTGCATGGGCCAGGCCAAGGGTGATGCCAGAGGGCTGGGGACACGCGCCCTCCCCTTGGTCTCGCCCTCGTCCGTCTCTGCCTCCCGCGCCTTCAACAGACCACTCAGCAGTGGCGCCGTCCTGGAGGCCGGCCTCCATGGGGCCCAGCCTGCCACAACTGCACCTTGGCCCCACCCCCGGCACCCCAGATCGGCCTCACGGTACCCTGGCCCCGTCACTGCTGCACCCCAGCCACCTTACCTCGCCCCCGGGCCTTGCGGTCCAGCTGGGGCTGCAGGTAGTTGGTGAGCGCCGCCAGCTTCCCATGCGTGGTGATGCCCAGCCACGTGCCTCCTTCCTTGCCCTCCTCCATGTCGAGTCCTGTGGCGGATGACAGTGCTACTACTAGCAGCGCCAGCCATTTGGCTCCCCCACCCTGTCCCCGTCTGGTCCAGGAGACTCACTGTGCGCTCCGCCCAGCTCCTCCCCCCGGCCTGTGAGCACTGGCAGCCCCGCCCCACAGCCCTGGCGGTAGGATAGGGACCCTGCAAGACCACACCCATCCCAGTGCCAACTTCAGGCCCTGACACCCGGCGGGCTGTGCGTGGAGTCTGCGGAACGCATCCTGGCACTTGGGCCAGGTCCAGACTGGGGGACAGTGCCAGGCTCCCACCGCATGTCCTGGATCAGTTGCAGGGACGCCAGCTGTCTAGTTGCCAGCAGGACCCATGGGCACTAGGGGTGGGCACACATCTGCCCACCTCATCCACAGGGCCCAGCCAGGCTGGTGCTTAGGCCTGGGGCCCCGCCACGAGGTTGGAGAGGCCTCGAAAGCCATAGGCAGGTGTCTTCCTAGACTAGAGGGTCATTTTTACCCAAAGATTGGGACAAAAAAATCTAAGTCATTAAAATGTTACTTTTATAACAATAATGAATTACAACAGAAAAAAAAAGATGTAAAGATAAGAGAGAAAGACATAAGACTGTCTTTATTTGTAGATGGTAGAATTATACATGAAGAAAATCCAAAAGGAATACCAAAAACAATCCATAAAAACCAGTAAGTAAATGCTAGCTGGATGTGGTGGCTCATGCCTGTAATCCCAGCACTCTGGGAGGCCGAGGCTGGAGGATCACTTGAGGCCAGGAGTTCGAGACCAGCCTGGGCAACATAGCGAGACCCCATGTCTACAAAAAATAAAAATGAAAAAAATTTAGCCAGGCACAGTGGCACATGCCTGTAGTCCCAGCGACTCAGGAGGCTGAGACAGGAGGATCGCTTCAGCCCAGGAGTTCAAGGCTGCAGTGAGCTATGATTGTGCCACTGTACTCCAGTCTGGACAACAGACCAAGACCCTATCTCTATATTATAAACAAAAAGTAAATAATAGTAAAAACTGGAAAATAAAATTGTAAATATACCATTTATAACAGCATTAAAAAATAGTAAGATAGGCCAGGCGCGGTGGCTCACACCTGTAATCCTAGCTTTCTGGGAGGCCGAGGCGGGCGGATTGTTTGAGCTCAGGAGTTTGAGATCAGCCTGAGCAAGAGCGAGACCCTGTATCTACTAAAATTAGAAAGAAATTAATTGGACAACTAAAAATATATAGAAAAAATTAGCCAGGCATGGTGGCGCATGTCTGTAGTCCCAGCTACTCGGGAGGCTGAGGCAGGAGGATTGCTTGAGCCAAGAGTTTGAGGTTGCTGTGAGCTAGGCTGATGCCACAGAACTCTAGCCCAGGCAACAGATTGAGACTCTTTCTCAAAAAAAAAAAAAAAAAAAGAAGAAGAAAATTACATAAGTAACAGTGACCATGATAAAACTAAAAACTCAGAAATAAAAATAAAAATCACTCCTAATCCTGCCCCTTTGCAATACCCACTGTTTTTGGTGAGAGTCCTTCCATGTATACTTTGTTCTCATAGACACCTGCATTTCTTAATATTCCTGTTGTTATTATTATTACGACACCAAGCTGGGGCTGCGAGAGGCAGCCCGGCAGCCCCGGGCTCTCTGCGCATCATGCCTGTCGACTTCTGCAACGCCGTCTTCAGGGAGGGCGGGGAGCCCAGGCCAGGTATGGAGAGAGAAGCCCGAGCGGGTGATGTTGAAATGTCATGAAAACCCAGTGTAGACAAACAGGCCTTG
>CAUYSK010006948.1:0-35496 GCA_963575035.1 Avahi laniger | reverse complement strand
TTTTAATTTCAGAAGATTACAGAGATACAAATGTTTTGATTACATGTTTTGCTTTTATGCAGTTTGAGTCAAAGTTGTAAGTGTGCCCATCACCAAGGTAGTGTGCATTATATCTGCTAAATGTAAATTTTCTTGTCCCCGCCTCCCTCCTCTTACCTACTTGGTTTCCGATGAGTTTCACTACCATGTGTGCACATGAGTATTGATTGATTATTTCAAATTTAATTTTGAGAACCTGCAGTGTTTGTTCTGCCATTCTTGTGATACTTCACTTAGAATGGTCTCTGGTTTCATCCAGGTGATTGCAAAGGGTATTAGTACACCATTTTTTTTTAATCGTTTCATAATACTCCATAAGATATGTACCACATTTTATTAATCCACTCATGTATTGATGGGCACATGGATTGATTCCACATCTTTGCAATTGTGAATTGTGCTGTAATAAACATTTGAGTGCACGTGTCTTTTTGATAAAATGACTTTTTTTCCTTGGGTAGATATCTAATAGTGGGATTGCTGGATCAAATGGTAGGTCTACTTTTGGTTCTTTGGGATATCTCCACACGACTTTCCATAGAGGTTGCATTAGTTTATGATCCCACCAACAGTGTACAAATGTTTCCTTGTTTCCACATCTACACCAACATCTGTTGTTTGGGGGCTTTTTGATAAAAATCATTCTCCCTGGGGTTAGGTAACATCTCATTGTGGTTTTATTTGTATTTCCCTGATGATTAGAGACTTTGAGCAATTTTTCATACGTTTATTCACCACTAGTCTATCTTCTTTTGAAAAGGTTCTGTTCATGTCTTTTGCCCAATTTTTTATGGGATTGTTTGATTTTTTTCTTGCTAATTTGTTTGAGTTCCTTATAAATTCTGGTTATTAGCCCTTTATCATATGTATGACATACAAATATTTTCTCCCATACTGTAGACTATCTATTCACTTTATTGATTGTTTCCATGGCTATACAGAAACTTTTAAGTTTAATCGAGTCCCATTTATTAATTTTTGTTGTTGCTGTGATTGCCTTTGGGGTCATCTTGATAAATTCTTTGCCTCGGTTGATATCTAGAGGAGTTTTCCCAGCATTTTCTTTTAGAATTCTTAAAGTTTCATGCTTTAGGTTTAAGTATATTATCCATCATGAATTAACTTTTGTGGGTGGTGAGAAGTGGGATCCTATTTCAGTCTTATGGCAATATGAGGATAGTTTTATATCTGGGTTCTCTGTTCTGATCCATAGGTCTATGTCTCTCTTCTTGTGCCAGGACCACACTGTTTTGATTACTATAGCCTTGTAGTATAGCTAGAAGTCTGGTAAAGCAATGCCTCCAGTTTGCTCTTATTACTTAAGGTTGTTTTGGCTATTTGGGATCTTTCCTTCTTCCATATTGAGCTAGAAGTATTTTTTGAAAATCTGTAAAAAATGACATTGGTATTTTAGTGGGAATTTCATTGAATTTGTAGATCACTTTGGGTAACATAGACATTTTAACAATGTTGATTCTGCCACCCCATGAGCATGATATGTTTTTCCCTCTGTTTACATCTCCTGAAATTTCCTTCCTCAGTGTTTTGTACTTCTCCCTGTAGAGGTCTTTAACCTCCTTAGTTAAATATATTACTAAGCATTTTATTTTTTTTGTTGCTACTGTGAAAGGTACTGAGTGTTTGATTTGATGCTCAGCTTGACTGTTGTTTGTGTATATGAATGCTACTGATTGCTGTACATTGATTTTGTAACCTGAAACTTTGTTGAATTTCTTTATCAATTCTAGGAGTCTCTTGTCAGAGTCTTTGGGGTTTTCTAGATATAAAAACATATTGTCAGCAAAGAGTGATAATTTTATCTCTTTTTTCTTCATTTGGATGCCCTTGATTTCCTTCTCTTGTCTGATTGGTCTTGCTAGGACTCCCAGCACTATGTTAAATAGAAGTGGTGATAGTGGGCAACCATATCTGGTTCCAGTTCTAAGAGGGAATGCTTTCAATATTCCCCATTTAGTATCATGTTAGCTGTGGGCTTTTATAATTTTGAGATAAGTCCAATTTTGACCTATTTGTTTAAACGTTCTTACCATAAAAGGGTGCTGAATTTTGTCAAATGCTTTTTCTGCGTCTATTGAGAGGATCATATGGTCTTGTTTTTGCTTCTATGTGGTGAATTACATTTATAGGTTTTCACATGTTGAACCATCCTTGCATCTTTGGTATGAAGCCTACATGGTCATGGTGGATTATTTTTTTAATGTGAAGATGCATTTGGCTTGCTAAGATTTTATTGAGAATTTTTTGCATTTATATTCACAAGGAATATTGATCTGTAGGTTTTTTTTTTTTCTTTTTGTTGTGTCCTTTCCTGGCTTTGACATTATGGTGATATAGCATTCACAGAATGAGTTGGGGAGATTTCTTTTCTTCTCAATGTTATGAAATAATTTCTGCAGAATAGGAACCAGTTCTTCTTTGAAGATAAAATTTGGATGTGAAACCATGTGGTCTGGGAGTTTTTTGGTTGGAAGATTTTTATTGCTGCTTCAATTTTGATGCTTGATATTTGTCTGTTCAGGAATTCTATTTCTTCCTACTTGAGCTAGGGAGGCTATGTGTTTCTAAGAATTTTCCCATTTCCTCCATATTTTCAAGTTTATGTGCATAGAGATTTTTATAATATTCAGAGATGATGTATTGTATTTTTGTGGTATCAGTTGTGATGTTTCCTTTTTCATTCCTGATTGAGCTTATTAAAGTCCTTTGTTTTCTGCTTCTGATTAATCTAGTGAAAGGCCTGCCAATTTTGTTAATCTTTTCAAAGAACCAAGTTTTTGTTTCATTGATCTTCTCTATAATTTTTTTGTTATTGATTTCATTTAGTTCTGTTCTGATTCCAGTTATTTCTTTTCTTTTGTTGTTTGGGATTGGTTTTCTGTTTCTCTTTCAGTTTCTTGAGATGATTTATTAAACTGTTGATATGTGATCTTTCTGTCTTTTGGATTTAGGCATTTAGGGCTATGAATTTTCCTCTCCACTAGCTGTATCCTACAGATTTTGATGACTTGTGTCCCTTTTGTCATTTAATTTGGAGAATTTTTTTATTTCCATATAAATTTCCTCAAGCCAGCTATCATTTAGCAATGGGTTGTTTAGTCTCCATGATTTTGTGTAGATGAGTGTTTCTGTTGGAATTGATTTCTAATTTTATTCCACTGTGCTCTTATAAGATACATGGTATGATTTCTATTTTTTTTTAATTTGTTGAGACATATTTTTTGGCCTAGGATGTGATCAATCTTAGAGAATGTTCCATAAGCTGATGAGAAGAACATATATTCAGGGGTTTTTGTATAGAATTTTTTATAAATGTCTGTTAGGCCCATTTGTTTCAGAATTCTGTTTAACTTCATTGTTTATTTGTTTATTTTCTGTTTGGAGTATCTGTCCCACTCTGTCAATGGAGTTTTGAAGTCCTTGGTTATTACAGTGTTGCTGTTTATAATTTTGTTTAGATAAAGTAGGATTTGCTGTAGAATCTGAGCACTCCTGCATTAGGTGTATAAATATTTAGAACTGTTATGTCTTCTTGTGAAATTGTTCCCTTTACCATTATATAAATCTTTGTCTTTCTTTACTTTTGTTGATTTTAAATTTATGTTATCTGATATGAGAATGGCTACACCAAGTTTCTTTGGTTTCCATTTGCATGGAATATTGTTTCCCATCCCCTTACCTTGAATCTGAATGTATCCATGTGGATTAGATATGTTTACTTCACTCACTTGTATTTTTTTATCCATTCAGCCAGTCTATGTCTCTTGAGTGGGGAGTACAAGTCATTCACATTTCTTGAGATAATGGATAAGTGGTGTGGATTTCTGTTCTTGCTATTGAGTAGGACTTTATTGCTCTGTTTTACTTCTTGAGCCACTGTGGTATCTGGGTTCTGACCTTTGTCTTTTGGGTGATTTTACAATGGTGGGTATTTATTGTGTTGATCTGTGTATAATGCCATTCTGAGTACTTTCTGCAGGGCAGGTCTTGTTTTGACAAATTCCCTCAGTGTTTGCTGGTCTGAGAAGATATTTATTTCTCCCTCATATAAGAAACTTGGTTTCATAGGATACAAAATTCTAAGTTGGCCATTATTCTGCTTGAGAAGACTGAGAATGGGGCCCCAGTTCTTTTTGGCTTGTAAGGTCCCAGTCTAGAAGTCTATTGTTAGTCTGATAGGTTTTCCTTTTTAGGTTACCTGATTTCTTTCTTTCTTTCTTTTTTTTTTTTTTTGCCTTGCTGCTCATAAGAATGCCTCTTTCATATTTACTTTGGCAAGCATAATGGCTGTGCATTGTGGTAATTGCCTCTTTGCAATGAATTTCCCAGGAGTCCTTTGAGCTTCTTATATTTGGATATCTAGATTTCTAGCAAGGCCAGGGAAATTTTCCTTACTTATTCCTTCAAATGGATTTTCCTATCTTTCTATAGTTTCTTCTTTGCCCTCAAGGATGCCTATGATTCTTATGTTTTGCCTCTTTACATAATCCCACATTTCTTGTGGGCTTTTTTCATTCCTCTTGTTTCTCTGTTCTTTCTCTTTGTCTGACTATTTAGTTCAAAGGTGTTATCTTCAAGCTCTCAGATTCTTTCTTATTCCTCATATAGCCTATTTTTAAGGCTCTCCATTGTGTTTTGTAATTTCTTCAATGAATTTTTCATTTCCAGTTCTGTTTGTTTTTTTAATGATTTAATTTCTTCAGAGTCTTTTTACTCATTTCCTGTATTGTTTTTATGACTTCATTGTGTTGAATTTCTATTTTTTTCTTATATTTCATTGAGCTTCCTTATCATCCATATTCAAAATTCTTCATCTGTCATTTTAATCTTTTCATTTAGGTTGTTATTCATTGGTAAGGAGTTATCGTTTTCTTTTGGGGATGTCTTTTCACTTTGATTTTTCATATTTCTGGAGTTATTTTGCTAGTTTCTTTTCATCTGGCCTCTCAACTGAGAGATGAAGATGCTAGGACTGGCTTATGGGCATGGCTCCACATTCCTGAAGATCTGCTCCTAACTGTGATAGGCAGAGGAATTCCGGTCCTGAGTTACCTTTGGGGTACTTCAGCAGGGTTGATGCACCTCACAGCTTCTGCCACGGTGGCAGCTCCACTCTCAGTGGTGGGCTTTGCCGGGAACAAGCCCTCTCCCACAGTCAAATGAGCCTCTCAGCTCCAAGCACTCTTGTGGTTGCCATGGGAGGGGAGGGGCTATTGTCTCCCTGCACCGCTCTCATGTCCAGGGGGCATTAGTTCCTGGCTGCCTGTCCCAGCTGCCAATGGGTGATCCCGTGATATGCTACTATAGCAGCTCTGCTCTGGGTGGCAGGCTTGGCTGGGAGTACTCTTCCACTGCAGAGAAACAGGCCTCTCAGCACTGAGAACTCTTACGGTTGCTATGTGGGGAGGGGCCATGGCTACAAGGCAGTTTGTTCTAAAATTACTTTCTGTGGTTCCAGGAAGAGAGGAGGTGTATAGAAGGTGGTGTCTAGGTGTAAGAATGACAGCTTTCTGGTCTCTCATGGCACTTTCTTGGAGGGTGAAAATTTTGTGTCCCACTGCTCACCAGAGTCACTTAAGTGGGAGAGGGAAGCCCCCCTTACCCTTTCACTGGTCTCCAGGTCTCTCTCGATTTGATCCACACTACTGTCTTCTCTTTTCTCTTTTCCTCTTTCTCATTTTGTAGCCCTTCTCGGTAAGGTCCCCAGATGCCTCTGCTGTCTCTCACTGTGATCCACACCCAAGCCACAACCATTCTCCATTTTCCTCAGTCCAACCTTCTACCTTTTAGCCAGGACAGTTGGACAAGCCATGTCTCTAGTCAGCCCTCTTCTCTCCCTCCTGTACATTTTTCATTACTGCTAATTATTGAAGTATATCATTGTTCTTCTTACAGCATTTGCAGGCTATTTGGAAGAGATACAAAAACTGACACAGGAGTGAAAAAGAGGGATTTTTTACTCACCCTAAAGAATAAGGTAAGACTTCCTAGAAGAGGTGAAAGTTGAACCGAATCTTAAAGAATGTATAGCAGTTAACTAGGCAAAAAATTGAGAGAGACACTTTCCTGTTAAAAGAAGTCTATGTTCAAAGACACAAAAGCAAGAAACAATAGGTTGTGGTAAATAGCAGTTTCCTGTGTGAGGCTCTATCTTTTTGAAAAATCCTGGATGTTTGCCTTAGAATTAGTATGATATGTGAGCATCTCTAAAACATATTTTCTTCTGTTTTCAGTTTAAGACATTCTTATCATAGAATTGTGTACCCTTCCTTACTGATTAAAATAATAATAATGATAATAATAATAAAAGTATATGTGACTTGAATCTGAATTTAGCTTATTTCCATAAGTCTTTACTGAGAAGCCGTTATTTGCCTGAATATGCATAATTTGGGGAGGATATAAAAATAACAACTTTGTATCTACCCTCCAGAGGTCAAACTGTTCATACTCAGAGTAAGTATAAGGAAAATGAGTCTCTTTCGCTGTCACTGCCGAACTCTTCATCTGCTTTTGTTGTTTTTTGTATCATTTTTATTGTTGAAGAAATAATTTATATAAGTACTCCTTATATATTTGTATCTCTTATGGTTTTCTTTTCACATGGAAAGGTACTTTTGATATGAATATTAATGTGAATTTCTTAATGCTCTTTTTTCTGTGACCTAATTTGGCTTTGACATTTTACTTTCCAACCTTGCAAAATGTAAGAAACATTTCATGTGCATTATTTTAATGTTGATTCTGCTTATTTATCTATGAAAAATTAAGTAATTCCTTTATTTCAATTCAATTAGCTAATTATCTTTCTGAATCTTCCATTTATTCTTGATTTTTTCAATCATTAAAGAAAAACAAGGATAATCATATCACCCTCAGAAATTTTTGTTATTTGATAAAAAAAGAAATTTAAAATTATGGATTGATTTTTCTGCTATTCTTTCCTTATATTCCAAATACATTTTTTTAATATATACTTTTGCTACATGCAAGAATTAAAATGCAAAGTTATTAGATAAAACATCTTAGCATTAGGATCTGACTTCTGAATCCAATCTTATTTTGGGTGGCTCTTTGGGAGACTGGAGCTGGGACCATCATCCCTCTACCTGGCATGTGAATCAGAACCAAGTTGCCTCCTAAATGTTTGCCAAAATTTTCATGTTGTAATAGTTCGGAGAAAATACCAGCATGGTAGCTACTGAATGGAATAGCTACCTTGGGTCCACACTGATCCCAAGTCTTAAATTCAGGATAGTAACCATAAACTATTCTGATGAATTACGATAATGGAATTGAAGTCTGAAGGCAAGAAAGAAGAACAGTTTGACCCAAATATAGATGCTGATTTTTTATGGATGATCCAAAAATGTCTAGTATCCCTGAGAGGAGATGAGCTAACAATGTTTTCAATTAGATGTAAGTTTCTGAGGGTTAAAATAGCTAATTGATGCTGTAGCATTCCTGAGCATGCTGGGCAGAAATATCAATGTTTAGCAGATCAAATGCCATGCTTTTGAGGAATTAACTAGCTATTCATTTAGTTTTTAAGCATTGTTGCGACAAGACTTACATTTGAATTTTTAAAATGATTATGAACTGGCTAAAGGCTGAGAATAAACCTGAATTTCTTTACCACTGCCATGGGAAAAGGAAAACCTTAATTATAATGCTTGTCTTTGAATAATATTTCAGTTGTAACAGCACTTTTTTTCCAATTTTGCATGATAAGCGCATTAATATTTATTCATATTCTATGACCTTTACATAATTCTCCTGGGTGCTGTTTTCCAAACTCTGATGTTTGCTTTTTTTAAAAAAATTCTTTAATACTTACTATTTATGCATTTCTAACTACTCCATATTTTATGAGAGTTTTAGGATGATTTTGGAATGAGCTAGAATGAGACATTGACTCTGGCTCCTTTTCACCATTTTTTAAACTTCTGGAGGGAACTTATGCTCATTATTAATCAATTGAAAATCAAGATGAATTCACTTGTTACCTTTGGCAGACTTGATTTTAAAACAAATGTGTGACACAAAAGACTACATACTCAGTGATTCCATTTACATGAAAATCTGTAAAAGGAAAAAATATAATGATAGAATTTGATCAATGGCTCTCAGAGGCTTGAGCATGAGAAAAGGGAAGTACTGCAAAAGGGAACCGGAGATCTTTTGGGGGTGATATAAATATACTGTGTTATGATTATGGTGGTGAGTACACCATTTTATATACTTGTCAAAAATCACCAAATTAAGTGACATCAGCAAAAACAGCAGAATAGGGAATACAAAAATTCCATCCCTCCACAGCAGCCAAGAATAAACTAGCAAAAACTATCAGAACTATTTTGAAGCTTTGTATAGAATTACCAAATATTTGAAGCAAGCAGGTGAACACTTATTTAAAGAAAACTAAAAAAGCGGAATCCTAGTAAGAGAGGTTTATGGCATTTAATTGCTCTGGATATGCCCCTCCTCCAACACAGCTAAGTGGTGGCCTGAAACAACAGCCCATAGCTAGTACAGAAGCCAGGACCAGAGGACACCTTATTCTCAAAAATTTTTGGTGGTTTGTTGTAACCTGTCTATTGGCTCTCTAAAGGACTACTTCAAAGAGTAACTTTAGCTTACCTATGTCTGAAGTCTCCCAGTGCTGAGATGGAGCATTTGCTGAAAATATTTAAAGGCAAATGTATTTGTTTCTGCTGCCTGTGGCAATTGTAACAGTTGGGGTGAACAATAGACTAACCAAGTACTTAGGAGGGAAAGCCGAAGAAGAGGAGCTTAAGAGAAAAGGGACGAGAAAAGCTCTGACACATTCCTGGGAATCTAGAAAGTTATGTGCATGTCTGAGGCTGGGTACATGCTCAGGAAAAATTTGAGAAGATCTTAAATCTGTGGATATAGAGGAATAAAGATTTTATATAGTATTGAAGCCGAATTGATATTAATCTTACCTAGATTATTAAAAAATAACACATTAATTATAATTCCCAGGGCAATCACTAATGAAATAACTCAAAAATATACAGTAAAAATGTCACAAGGGAATTAACCTGGAAAGATAGCAGTAGGCAAGAATAGAGAGGAACAAAAAACAAAAGTGATATAAGACATTTGGTAAATGAATTTTTATAAGACACCAATCCCATTCATGAGGGCTCCACCCTCATGACCTAATCACCTCCCAAGGGCCCCACTTCTTAATACTATCATCTTGGGGGTTAGGATTTCAACATATGAATTTGGGGGTGGGGGGGTGCAGCACAAGCATTCAAACCATAACATCTATCTAACAATAGATCTCCAAAATGTATGAAACAAAATAAAAAGAATTGAAAGGAAAAATGGACAGTCAACAAAATTGTTGGAAGTCTCAACATTCTATTTTTAATAATGCATAGAAAAACTGGACAGAAGATTAGCAAAGAATTATAATAGCTGAACAAAATAATAAAGCAACTAGACTTAATGGGCATATATAGAAAATCCCACTCAACATCTGATAATACACACCCTTTTCAAGAGTCCATGAGATATTCTCCAGTATAGTTTATCTACTGGAAGACAAAAGCAGTCCCAATCAATTTAAAAATTAAACGCATTCATAATAACTTTTCTGATCACATGGAATGAAATTAGAAATCAGTGACAAAAGGAAATCTGGAAAATTCACAAATATGTGAAAATTAAACAACACATTCTTAAATATACAATGGATCAAAGAAGAAGTCACAAGGAATATTAGTAATTACTTTGAAATGAACAGAAACAATACATAACATACCAAAACTTGTGGGATGCATTAAAGCTGCACTCAAAGAGAAATTTATACCTGTAGATGCATACATTCAAAAAGAAAAAGGATCTCAAATTAATAACCTAAGTTTTCATCTTAAGAAAATAGAAGAAAAAGAGCAAATAAAACACAAAACCAGCCAATGGAAAGAAATAATAAATATTAGAGCAGAGATAAATGAAATTGAGACTAGAAAAACAATACGGAAACTTGATCAAACCAAAAATTGGTTCTTTGAAAGGATTAAAAAATTGATGACACAGTGCTTCACACCTGTAATCCTAGTATTTTGGGAGCCTGAGGCAGGAGGGCTGTTTGAGGCCAAGGCATCAAGACAACCTGAGCAACATAGCGAGACCTAATCTCTGCAATTTTTTTTTAACTTTTAAAAATTTTTTTCTTGAGACAGAGGGCTCTGACAACTACAAAATTTTCTTAAAGAATTGGCCAGGCATGGTGGTGCATACCTGTAGGCCCAAGTATTCAGGAGTTTGAGGTGGGAGGATGGTGTGAACCCAGGAGTATGAGACTGCAGTGAGCTATGATGATGATACTGCACTCCAGCCTGGGTAACAAAGGGAGATCCTGTCTCTAGAAAAAAATAAATAAAAATAAAAAAGGAAAAGAAAGGATCAAAAAATTAACAAACATTTGGTGAGAATTATCAGGAAAAAAAGGGGACTTGAGCTTCCTAAAACAAGGAATTGAAGTGGAGACATTACTACCAACCTTACAGAAATAACATGAATATAAGAGAATACTATGAAACAATGTATGCTATAAAATTAGATAACTTAAATGAAATTAATAAATTTCTAGAAACACAAAAAATACCAAAAATGACTCAAGAATAAGGAAACAATCTGAATGGACCTATAAAAAATAAATGTATTGACTCAATAATTAAAAAACAACCACTACCACCGCTACCACCAACAGAAAGCCCTGGACCTGAGAGCTTCACTGGAGAATTCTACCAAACATTTAATGAATTCAAACAAATCCTTCTCGAACATTTCCAAAAAATAAAGCAGAGGTAAAACTTCAAAACTCATTCTATGACGCTAGTATTGCCCTGATGTCAATGCCAGACAAGACATCACCAAAAAAGAAAACTAAAGATCAGTATCACTTATAAGTATAAATGTAAATATTCTTTTAAAAATACTAGCAAACTGAATTCAGCAACATATTATTAAAATCAAATGTGATTTATCCCAGGAATTTATCCTAGGGGCTTATGAGCATATGAAAGTTCAACATATGAAAAAAAATCAATATAATATTTCATATTAGAAGAAAAAAATATGATCATCTCATTTGATAGAGAAAAAGCATTTGACAAGATCCAACACCTTTTTATTATAGAAACACTCAAAAAACTCAGAGTAGAAGGGAACATCCTCAGGTTGATAAAGAACATTTATTAGAAATATAAAGCCAATATCCTTCTTAATTGTGAAATACTGAGAGCTATTTCCCTAAGATCAAAAATAAGACAAAGACATCTATTTTCATGACATTTATTCAACATTACACAGAAAGTTCTAGAAAGGGAAATTAGATAAGAAAAGATAAAAGTGATCCAGATTGCATAGGAAGAAATAGAACTATATTCACTGATGCCTTGATGATATGTATATAATCTTAAAAACTCCAAAAAAACACCAATAGAACTGATAAATACCTCAAGCAAATGTTCTGGTTACAATATCAACAAACAAAAATTGGTTATATTCCTATATACTATCAATATAGTATATAGACCTATCTGAAAATAAAATTAAGAAAATAATTCTCTTTATAATAGCATCAAAAATACTTAGGAATAAATTTAAACAAGGAAGTGCATGACAAATACATTAAAAACTAAAAAATATTTTTGAAAGACATTAAGAAGACCAAAATAAATGGGAAGACATCCTGTGTTCATTATTGAAAGATGAAAATAATCTCCAAAATTCAATCCAATACCTGTCAAAATTCTAACTGCCATTTTACAGACATAGACATGCTGATGCTATAATTTATACTGAACTGGAAGGTATCCTAAATAGTCAAAATTTTTTAAAAAGAAGAAAAATATTAAAGGCCTCACACTTCCTGATTTCAAAACTTACAATAAAGCTATCATAATCAAAACAATGCGGTAACTGGTCTGAGGACAGGCAAGTAGATCAATGGAATAGAATTGAGAATCCATGAATAAATCCATGCATCTGTGGCCATTGATTTTCAACAAGGGTACCAAGGCCATTTAATGGGAAAACAATAGGCTTTTCAACAAACGGTATTGAGACAATTGTATATCCACATTTAAAAGAATGAATTTGGATACCTGTCTTCCACAATATACAAAAATTAATTCAAAATATATCAAAACTTTAGTAGCTAAAAATGTAAAACTCTAGATGGGAACATAAGTGTAAATCTTCATGATTTCTGGATTAGAAAACAATTTCTTACATATTACATATGTAAGAAAAGAAATTTAAAAAACAATAAAAGAAAAACTGGATACATTGGACTTCATTAAAATTTAAAACTTCTGTGCATCAGAGAATACTGTCAAATAAGTGAAGTCAACCCACAGCATGGAAAAAAATAAATGTAAATTCTATATTTGACAAGAGTTTAGTATCCAGAATATATAAAGTATTATCAAACTCATAACATTCATGCAAACACAAACAACCCAATTTAAAAATAGGCCAAGGATTGAATAGATAATTATGTAAAACAGATATAGAAATGGCGAAATATACACACGGAAAGGTATTCAAAACCATTAGTTATTGAAGAAATGCTACTCAAAACCACCATGAGATACCACTGCACATCCGCTATGATGGCTATATTAAAAAAAGTAGAAAATAACAAGTGTTGACAAGGATGTGAAGAAATTATTCATACGCTGCGAGTGAAAATGCAAAAGGGTGCAGCCACTGTGGAAAACAGTTGGCAGTTCCTCAGAAACTTAAAACATAGACTTGCCATGTGGCCCAGCAATTCTACATATATACTCAAAGGAAATGAAAACAATTGTCCAGACAAAATCTGTACACAAATGTTTATGCAGCACTATTCATAATAATCAAAACGTAGAAACAGCCCAAATGTCCACCAATTGCTGAATGGATAAATAAAAGCGGTATATGCATACAGTGGACTATTGTTCAGCCATAAGAAGGAATGAAGTACTGATATATACTACAACATGGCTGACCTGCAAAAGAAGCCAGGCAGAGATCACATGATGTACGAGTCCATTTGTATAAAATGTCTAGAGTAGGCAAATTACTAGAGACAGAAAATAGATTAATAGTTGCCAGGGGCTAGAGAAAAGGTCTATTAGTCAGGGTTTACCAGAGAAACAGAACTGATAAGATATATATATATATATATACACACACAGACACATATACATAAAATAAGAGAGATATTTAGCATCTCAAATCTGAAAATTTGAAATCTGAAATGCATCAAAATGTGAAACTTTTTGAGTGCTGACATTCTCAAAGGAAATGCTCATTGGAGCATTTCATATTTCAGATTTTCAGATTTCGGACGCCCAACTGGTAAGTATAATGCAAATATTCCAAAATCTGAAAAAATCCGAAATCCAAAACACTTCTGATCACAAGCATTTTGGATAAGAAATACTCAATCTGTATTTTATATATATATGTACACATGCATACATATATACATACACATACATATATAATATATATTTAACTCTGTTTTATATAGTATATATAACATAGGACGTATACAAGTTTTTTATATATATGGAGAGAGATTATGAGGAATTGGCCCATATGATTATGGAGGCTGGGAACTCCCACGATCTGCTGTGTGCAATCTGGAGACCCAGTAACGTGGGTGGTATAGTTCAGTCACAGCGCAAAGGTCTGAGAAGTAGGAGAGTCAATGGTATAAATCGCAGACTGAGGGAAAAAGAACAGCGTTCCAGCCAAGCAGTCATGCAGAAAAAAAATAACTTCCCTTTTCCTCAGTGTTTTGCTCTACTCAGGCCCTCAACAGATTGGATGAGACCCACCCACATTAGAAAGGCCAATCTGATTTACTGAGTCCACTAATTCGAATGCTAATCTCATCCAGAAACACCCTCACAGACACCTCCAGAAATAACAGTTAGCCAAATATGTGGACATCTATGATCCAGTGAAGGTGACACATAAAATGAACCATCACAAAGGAAGAACCGGGACCACCTGCTTAATCAGTACCAAAGTTTCTTCCTGGTTGGCAAAAATGTCCTGAAACTGGATAGTGGTGATGGTTGCGTTGTGAATATAACTAAAACCACTTATTTGTTTACTTTAAAATGGTTAAATTGATAACTCTTATGTAAATTTTATTTCAATTTTAAAAATCAAATTGTGGACTTAAAAGTAGTGATTTTTTATTGTAAATTTTACCTCAATGAAACAGATGAAATCAGTATTACAAAAATAAACGTAAGTAGATAACTAAAATGTTTAGAATTGCATAGTAACTGAAAATAACTCTGTTATTTCAAATTTAACTAAGGTTTTTTCTTGTATATTTAATGCAGATATTTTATAGGGGAAATATAAGATAAATATGTATATTTTCAGAAGTGGTCTCATTTTATTATTTCAAAATATTTTCAATCCGTTGCTTTTAAGAAAAGTAATGATTTACCATTCATTTTGTGTTGCATAAAATTAATTTTTGTCCTCCTTTGAAACTACTGTCTTGAAACTTTATCTTAAGCAACAGTACAGATTATTTCAGACTCCCAATTTGATATGCTGTCCTTATAATTAATCACCTGCTTTTTGGTCTAGAATTTTTGACCTGAAATGGACCTAACATTTGCCCTTTGAATTTTCCTAACCTCTTGATATTCTAACTGAAAATATAAGAGGCCAGATATACTCAGTTGCTTTCCCTAGGTCACACAACTGACATCTGAAGCCTAGGATCACTATTTCTTCTTAAATTAGTTGTTTATAAAATATTCAGGATTCTTTTATTACAAAAAAACCAGTTAGCTAACTTATTGACCTGTATATTGCAAAATATGGGATTAATCTATGCCAGAAACTATGGTATAAGACACTATATAATACATACTATAAACACTATGTAAGACTGAGAAAATCTGACAGGAAACTGTACTAAGGGAGTTGACACAAGAGAATCTCAGAGGAAAGATTGATTTAGATGACTTTCTAGTTTTGATAGAATCTGGTCATTCTGAAAAACTAGAAAGAATTAGATTGTTCGATTCAGTGACATTGTTGATTTATAATGTTTAAAAAAAACAACTAAAGTTTGTTTTGCAATACAAAATATCAGGAATCTGATTATGAAACAACATAAAAAGTTGAGAATGAGACATCTGAATTAGACTAAGGTCAGAAATAAACTAAAAGATAATGTAAACTTTCCTTGATTTTAGTAGTTTTTCAATTTCTTTTTTTCTATTTTTTTCTCTTATGTACTCCATGATTTATCTATGTTTAAAATTCATTAATTTCTAATTATAATTTAAAATTCATAACTTATGTAAATACTAGTTATTAAAGACATATGCTTAGAGTTTCAATTTTTCAAGACCAAATAGTATTACTCTACATAATTAGCAACATAGAGAGCTCTAGAAATAATTAAACAAAGACTTAAGAAATTTACTTAACACCTCAAATAATAATGGAAATGTTATTTTTCTATATGGGACAAATATTATTATTCTATGGGGGGGATGTTGTGGGGGGGGATGGATTTAGAATGATACAGAATCCTCTGGAAATAGAGAAGTCAAATTCCCTGGCAATGTTTGCACTTGCAATTTGAGCAAAGTAAGAACAGTACGAAGATACTGGAGCTTGGAGAATGCACTGTCAACTGGATTATTCCTTACATTGAACAGTTCTGGTACCAGATATCTGCATGGCAAAGTTTTTGTGTCCTCATCTGTCCTTTCTACCTTTCCCTATCATTCTTTCTCCTCACTTACTGGGGGAAAAATCACTTTTCAACTTTCCACCAATGAAAATATGCTGAATTTCACTAGAGGAGCTAACTGTAAATTCTTTTGCACCAAGATGATATTGATGAATACATTTCAACATATATCCCTACCTGGAGGCATTTGCATTTTATCAGGTGACAGAAGACCTACAGAGGGTTGGATTTTTGTCAGTAGCATTTAAGCATTTGATGTAGATTGTTCTTAGACCTAGGGATGTTTCCAGAACCTCTAAGATTTTACCAAGTGGGGGTACACCTGCTCTGACCACCTGCGAGTTTAACCCTGTGTCTGTTTGGTGCTCAGATCTCCCCTTACCACCTGGAATCTTCCTTCCAGCAAAGCTCTGTAGTTGAAAATATTTCATCTGTGCTTCAGTTCTGTTTCTCAGCATAATAGGAGATTGAGAAGGGCATTGGTGGAGGTTGGGGGTTTATATAAAATTTATCCTGCTCTTCTCGACTTTTCTTTTCACTCCATAAGGTCTTGTGGGCGCAGGATCTGCAGGCAGACATATTGCTATGCCTGGGCTCCAGGAGATCCGTGGCAGATGCCGCAGGCTCCTTCCACTTGGTGCCCAGAACTTGGCAGCACCAACAGAAACACACAGCAGGCATAAGCTGATGGGCAAAAGAAGCAACTGCCCTTGTCACAAGTAAGAAGGGTTTGTTCTTCATGTGGAGGAAAGTAGGGCAAACAGGGTGGTGAGGTGCTGAGAGCTAAAATGTGTTCTTTGAGCAGCGACCTCTAGAGATGGTTTGTCCTTTCTGTAAGGGCTAATATGGACAGGTTTTTATGTTCTGTAACATAACATAGTCAAAAGAGACTATTTCCTTAGATAGTATTAGCTAGCGTTGCTCAATATGGATGACCATAAGGGAAAGATAGGAATACCTACAATAATCAGGTATTTGGGAGCAGAATTATAAAGGTAGCGGGGTGACAGGGGCAGGCCTCACTTTTAGGCTGACAATAATGTGAACAAAGTAGGTGGAGGTGGAGAAGGAATGAGAGGCAAGAGGAGTGGCTCAGGGAAGGCAGGAAAACAACTGGTGGCATTGGTTGTGAAGGAGAAAGCATACTTGGGGGTGTCAACAATTTGGGAAACAGAAGACAGGGAACAGGCTTGCCTTAAAATTAGAAAACCGAAATGATGTCAGAGGAAAGGATATTCCAAAACCAAACCAAGTATCTCTTCCTGAAGTTTTAAATTTAACTTTGAACAGTGAATTCAGTGAAAGGTCTTTCCAAGTGCAAATGAAAAGCCAGAGAATTTAGTAGGGCAGGTGGAGATAAAAACAAAAGAGGCAGCAGGACTTTGAAGGGAAGTTGTATTTTATATCTTCTAGGTTATTTGTGATTTCATTACTTCTAGTGAGAAAACTGACAACTGTCCTTGTTTGTAGTCGTAACCAGATAGTAATTTATTTAATTTTCAATGCCTCCATTTTGAAACCCTGGCAGGTCTACCCAGAGAGGACCTTCTATCGGTATTTGAAGAGGGCAAATTTCTTCTTGTGCGAGAAAATAGAGCTTATCTAATTTTCTCATGTCCTAGGGGTACTATCTAATCTCTTATATTTACTCTGTAGGAAACTAAGTTCCTCATTTTTTTTTCTTTTTTTAGGTTCACTATTCCCAGAGTAGAGGAAAGATACTCAGATATTCAAGCAGGTTGGCTCTAGCTAAATAATACCTGATATTTATCTGCATATCAGCAAATCGGTCCTTTATTTCCATTCTGAATAATTTAGAAAAACAAAGCTGGCCTCTCACTTTGAATAGCTGCATTCCTTTCAAAAACAGTCCCTCCAGATAAGCCCATATCTCAAAGCTGTGTTAAAGATTGTTCTGTAATGTAGAGAATCAAAATTAGTATCTAATCTTGCACTTGAACCTGCACAAAAAGGTTTTTGTAGAAGAGAAGAAAAACAATGCTGGAGGAAACTATACTTCTCAAGCTTTTCAAAGTCTTTTAATCACAACACAGCTCAGATGCTGCTTTCTGAGTAATAATCCTTTGTTTCAAACAATTACGAAACTTGTTTTAATGTAAGTTTGATAATAAAATAAATAGCAACCCAAACCAATGTTGAAGCAGATTGGCTGCCAATTCTTCTCTTGGCTGTCTGGCTTCTTTAACCCTTGCCCTTGCAAACATACAGAAAAGTAGAATAGATTAGATACTGAGATTGCTAAAGAGTCTTGAGGTCATGGAGTCCCACCTTCTTCTTTTATTATGAGTAAATTGAAGTTTAAAAGGTCAGGTGACAGCAGCGTGGGTGGAAAGCTAGTTAAGTATATCTCTCTGGTTAGGTCTCAAGATTATTTAAAGGTGGGAAACAAAGTCGCAGGTTCTGAAATAAACTATAGTTAATTCTATAAAGGCTCTGTCTTCCTTAACTGGAAGTTTCTTGGAAGAAATCTCTCTTTTTCATTTCTCTTCTATATCCACACTTATATCCCCCAGTTCCTAGTATAATGTCTTACGTAAAACAGATATAAAGATTTTTAGATGAAGAAATAATCATACTCCGCAGCTTTAATGGATTGCATATTTGTGTGCCCCTAAAATTTATATATTGAACCCCTAATCCCCAGTGATATGATATTTGGAAATACAGACTTTGGGAGATTAGGCCTTGAGGAGGTCTCACGATGGGATTGGTACCCTTACTGGGTGGCCTCTGGGCTGCCTGATGCTTATGGAATTTTGGAGGGAGCAAAGTTTCCCAAGAAGTGTTTAGTTAAACACTAATTTCTTCAGATTTTCCCAGAAATAAGAGTCAAATAAAAGATCAAGTGAATCTGAATGTACTGCACATCACACCTCCATTTCGAGATTGCCCAAATGCACAATAGCATTTATTAAAGTGTCCAAATTCCTAAGAAACCTATTTATATCAATTCAGTATTTCAAGACATTTTTAAACAAGAAGATTTTTTTAAAACCTAAAACTTCTTAACATCCTTCAATACCATTTTTGGAAAGACTATACAAAAAATACAAACATAAACCGTGAACTGTTCCTAGTTAAATTTTTTGGAAAAGAAAGAAAGAAGGAGGAAGCATTGGACAGTAGGACTTAAGGATCCTATTATAATAAGCAAATACATATTTTTTAAAAATGATAATTTTCAAAACACTCATCTCAAAAATTCAAGATTTTTGCCCTCGGGCTTTAGTTCAATAAATGCAACCATAAGTCATAATGCTGTCATCTCCTTCCACTTAACAAGGCTGGCTTATAATTCTTTTAATTTATTTGGATTTTCAAAGCATTTGCCTGACAGATTTTAGATGAGCAGCTAATCTGTCATTTACAGAAGGGACAGTGATCAGAGAGGGCACTGCTTACTTCATTCACATGCTCTTTTATCTGTTGATTTAATTTATTTAGTTCATTCTTTACTAAAAATATTGACAGAGAGGGAAAATATTATTCACAATCTTGCAGGTTAAAAAAAAAAAAAAGATCCTGATATCAGGCTCAGGACAGCAGGAGAAAGCTGGGATGTTTCTGATCCCAGGAGGAAAGGAAAATGTGATTGACTGATGGTTATCTGACCTATTTTATTCTGAATTGTCATGGATGCCACCATAGTGGTGGAGAGCTTCATGCATGTGACAGGTATTCACCAAAGGCTTTTTCTGCATTGTGTGTAATCATGAACACAATTTCTCGTCCACATTGTTTTTAGAGTTGAATTTTTTTGATAGGATCGTGATTGTTTTAGAATTTTTGTTAGGATTGTGATTGCTCTGGAACGCTTTTTAGAGTTGTCATTGCAGCAAATCAGAAGCCAGAATTGTGATAATATTTTATATATAGAGAGAATGTCATTTCACATTGTCTTGCCTTTGACTTTTTTTTTTTTAATGTTGGTTCTTCTATTTTCAATTATAATTTTAAAAAAATTTAAATTTAGTTCTTGGGATTCTTGCTCATTGGTCATGAAGATATCTGGTAACAATAGACTATCTAAATTATAAAAACTGGTTTTACTTTGTTTTGTTGCTGTGGATGGTTATAAAGCCAAAGGTAAAAATATTTAAAATAGTAGGAATAGGATTCAATTTCTAGTCTTAGTAGATAATGATTTGTTTCTCAGTAAAACTGAGGAAAATCATCCCTACTAATAATGTGATTTTATTTTTTTGGTCTGGTTGATCTCTGCCCCAGCGGACTCTACAGAAGGGAAAGTTTTGGTTTGCCTACAAATCATAGAAAAGTAGAGATCAATTTAGAGATTCCTTAAGTTAACATAATCTAAGATCCTATAGCTTTTTTAAAGATTGATGTTGGACTTTGACTTGCCTCTGAATGAAGTTCTTGAAATCTTATCCTCCAACAGGGATTTCTCTCAAATGTCTATCTACATGATCACATGATAACAAAGTCACAGGTAGAATAACTTTTGCAAAAGTGCGAAGTATCTCAGGAACATTGGTCTAAAGAACAAATTTAACGAGTATGTATTCATTTAATAAATACATATTGAGCACCCACTAAGACGTGAAAACTACCAAATTCTGGGTGTTGGGCAGTGAACAAATGAGACTTGATTTGTGCTGTCGTGGAGCTTACAGAGTAGTGGTACAGATAAGATGTAAACAAATTCAGCAAATGAAGTACACATATACTGTTTAATTGTGATAATACCAATAAATGAAAAATGAAAGCATTTTTCGAAGGACACTAACCTAAAAGATCAAAATCAGATGGAAGGTGGAGGTCAGAGAAGCTCCTTGAAGAAGTGACATTTAAGCTGAAATAAGAAAGATGAATATGAGCTCACTAAGACAAGAGAAGTTTTGGAGGGTTGAAGGTAGAACCAGAGGAGGGAGAAATGGTATTTCACACAGAAGGGAAGAATATAAAAAAAGGCTTCCAAGAAGTGCATGGAACTTCTGAGGAACTAAGAGAAAGCGAGTGTAACTAGCTCCGGGACACAAGAGACAGGACGAGTCAAAACGAGGCTGGAGAGAAAAGCAGTTTTATCAAATCATCAGACGCTGCTATGCCAAGTCAAGGTATATGGGATTTTATCCCTAAGTGAGTGTTCTTAAAGGGGTAGAGGGTTAAAGTGGTATGATTTATGTTTCTAAAAAATTACTCTGGCTATTGTATGAAGTACAGATGGTGGAGCGTTAGCAATGGAGGTGACAAGATTATAAGCAAAGAGAATATTGAGAAATTATGGTATCACTATTGGTGAGAAATAACTGTCACTTGGACTAGAGTGATAGCAATGGGAACAAAAATAATTTACACGTGCCATAATTGTAGAAAAAGAATTGTAAGAACTTGATGATACATTGGTTTGGGGACATAAGGGACAGGGATTTGTCCAGAATATTTCTGAGTTTATGGCATAATGGATAGAGCTGCCATTTACTAAGATGAGGAATACCAATGGTCAATTCTGGGATGTGTTAAATCTGTGATGTCCATGACACTTGAGCAGATGTGCAAATGGACATTTGCAACCCAGGGAAGAAATATGTGCTGAAAATAAAAATTTCAGAGATGACTTACAAATGCTACTTAAGGCCATGGTGAAGATGAGACTACCAAAGAAAAAAGTGTAACAGTTAAGAGAAGAAGGTCCAGGACTTGAGCAAGGGGTCTTTAACATTTAGAGAGTAATGAAGGAAGAGACAAGTACTGTTGCTATTTAACAAACTACGCCAAAATTAGTGGCATAAAATAATAACAATTATTTACTAGTAGTATGTCTCACAGTTCTCGTGGTTGAAGGGACTCAGAGCATGTTTCTTGCTATGGGTCTCTCATTTGATTGCCATCGGTCAGTTATGAGGCTGGACTAGGTGAGGTTGCCTTGTTTGTCTCCATTTCAAGGTGGTCTCTTCAGCACAGACAGACTTCTCACCTGCAGCCAAAGCTTGTTGAAAAAGAGAGCCAGGCTGGTATGACTGCGCTTGGAAGTCACATAGGTGATCTCACTTCTCATTCTATTTGATAGAAATGAGATACTGAGCCCAGCCCATATTTAAATGAAGGGCATTTAGACTCCATCTTTTGAACAGAGGATTGTCAAGGAAGTTGCAGGCAAGGTTTAGAGCATCCACTGTAAGTTCAAAAGCACAGACAACTTAGGCAAAAATGGACAAATGGGACCACATCAAGCTAAAAACACAGCAAAGGAAACAATTATCAAAGTCAAGAGACAACCCACAGAATGGGAAAAAATATTTGCAAACTATTCAACAGACAAGAAATTAACAGCTAGAATATATAAGGAATTCAAACAACTCTATAGCCCCCCCAAAAAGTTCAAATAATCTGATTTAAAAATGAGCAAAATATCTGAATAGACATTTCTCAAAAGAAGACATACAATGATCAATAAGTATATGAAAAACATACTCAACACCACTAATCATCAGGGAAACACAAGTCAAAACCACAATGAGATATCATTTCACTTTAGTTAAAATGACTTTTATCAAAAAGATAAAAATAATGGATGCTAGTGAGGATGTGGAGAAAGGGAAATGCTTATATATTGCTGGTGGGAATGTAAATTAGTTCAATAACTATGGAAAATGGTATGGAAGTTTTGCAAAAACTAAAAATAGAACTACCATATGATCCAGTGATCTCACTGCTGGGTATATATTCAAAAGAAAGAAAATCAATATATCAAAGAGATATCTACACTCTCATGTTCATTGCAGCATTATTCACAATAACCAAAAAAATGTCAACAACCTAAGTGTTCATCAATGGTTGAATGGATAAAGAAAAGTGGTACATATACAAAATTAAATATTATTCAGTCATAAAAAAGAATGAAATCTTGTCATTTGCAGCAATGTAGATGGAACTGGAGGATACTAATATAAGTGAAATTAGCCAGACATAGAAACACAAATATTGCATGTTCTCACTCATATGAGGGAGCTAAAAAAATTGATGTCATGAAGGTAGAAAATAGAACGATGGTTACCAAAGGCTGGAAAGGTTAGTAGGAAGGGAGGAGGGATAAAGAGAGGTTATTGTTTAAGGGGTACAAAAATAAAGTTAGACAGTAGGAATAAGATTTAGTGTTAAATAGCATAATAGGGTGACTATAGTTAACAATAATTTATTGTGTATATTTCAAAATAACTTGGAGTGGATTTGGAATATTCCTAATACAAAGAAATGATAAATGTTTGAGGTGATAGATATCTCAACTACCTGATTTGATCATTACACATTGTATGCTTATATCAAAATATCACATGTACCCCGTAAATACGTACAACTATTATATGTCCATAAAAATTAAAAATAAAAAAAATAAAAAATAATTCAAAACCCCACAATAACTTATGAAGAGAGAAGAATGTAGTTTCCTGAGAGCCAAAGAAAGAAGCAGTTTAGGATTTTCCTTGCAAAACTTTTATTTCAGCAGTCTTCACCCTCTTCTTTCTGATCTTCCCTTCCATGGTTTCACAGAGAAATTGATCTGTATCAAACAACCTGTGTTACCTACTTTAATCCATGATTGATTATGTAAAAAGAAAGAGAATAATATGTGCTCTCAAGGAAAGTGAGTCAGAAGCAGAAGTAATTCAATTTATGAATTTAATATTACAAACTATTGAGCCAGAGCGGGGAGAAACGACTCTGCTTTGAAGATTGTTTGTTCTCAACTGAATCAACTTGGTGATGTCAATCATTTTTTTCAAAGTGTTTTGATGAAAAGATAATGGAACCAAAGTAAAACATTTCATTATGTGTCAGTGTGTGAGTGAGTGAGCACCGCAGAGCCAATCTTCAAGAGGTGCTTCATACACTTACTGAACTGAACAAGTCAGAAAGAATGTCGGCTTCTGGTAGCTGAGAGTTGGAGGCAGTCAACAAGCACTTATTGGGCCCCCAGTGTGCAGCCTCTGGACAAAGCCTACGTGGAAATCATGAACCACTGTCCCAGCTAGGGAGTCTCTGGCTTGGTCTCTTTCCTAATTTCAGCTTTGTCTAATGCTCCTGCTCCCCCTACTCACAATATATATTTTTGAAGTTTAAGGATATGCTAGAGCATCATATGAAGGTTATTGATGTGAAAATATCAGATATGAGTAAATAAAATGTTTGAGATTATGCTGACCTTTACCCTTTTCCACCCTGCCCTGTGTCCTGGGTAGCTCACCTTCTAGGATTACATAAACAGTTGTGTGTTTTGCTTTGTTTTGTTTTTTTCCCCTTGCCCCACAGCTTCAAGAACAGTGCAGGAGTTCTGAGGTAGGCAGGAGAGTGACTGCGAGGTGTTGTTTTCCTCTGCACTCCCATGCTGTGCTGAGGCCTGGCCATATTCACTGACTGAAGGACACGGGTCCTCAGGTCCTTTCCACACAGTCCTCCCTGTCTCAGGTTCCAGCAACCACTCGCTCCTGCTGTCCCTCCAGACCTAGGAATGGGCTCTGGGTTCTCAATGTCATTATTTCAGAAGTACTGCAATATTACATGGTGGTTCCTTCGAATAGGACCCTCACCTTTGTAAGTAATTCTTGGCTAAATCCTCTGTAAATTATATAACTTGAGTATGTCTGGAATGACTTTCAGGTTTATGGCTTAGGAAACTTGGAAGATAAAGATGCCATTTACTATGATGTGGAAGATCAGACGTTGGCTTTGGGATACACAGTATTACTTTCAAGATGTCCACGACACTTGAGTAGATATGCAAATGGGAAGTTGAAACCAGAAGAGAAATCAGTGCTGAAGATAATAATTTCAGAGATATCAGACAGGTGCCTCGTGGCAGAACCCTGACTCATACAGGTGGAGGTCAGTGGTCCACCTGGGTAGAGAGCTAATGATGTGCCCAACAATGGCAATGTAAACACCTTGCCAGGCAGCAGAAGAGCCACATTCCTTGTCCCTGAACAGAGAGGAAAGGACAGTTACCAACTCCACCAAAGGCTGAGAGGGAAGGAGGCCATGTCTGGACTTTCCCACATGGGCCTCCTTCTTTCCCACCCTCCCCTAGTCTCCCAGGCAACCCCTCTGCAAATCCTACCCTTCCCTGGTTCATTTCCCTAGATTTTCCGTGTGTCTCAGGAAAATCCTTTCCCTCACTTTCGTTCATTCCCTTCTACAATGCTTTGGAAGCTTCTTTTTTTCCTGCTATTACTTAATAGACTTTGATGGACCATTAAACCCGAGTACAAATCATTAGCCACTGAAAAACTCATTCTTCTTCCCAAAACCTCCCTGGGGAGAAAATATTTGCATCCCATCCTTTAAGTGCAGCAAAGAAAGAAGAAATGCAGAGCCCCTGACCCACTATAGACCTTAAAGAATTTCAAGGAAAATGGATGATATGATCTGAACCCTTAAGGTTTTACGATCTAATGGAGTTAGGGGAGGTTGGCTAGGGAGATAAAAATATAATGTTCACAATTAAATTGTAGCATGAGTAAATTCATGTATAAAAGTCTACCTGAGAAGGAAAATTACAGATGTTGGGTTAGTTAAACTAGGAAAGTTTTATGGAGGAATGAAATTTTGGATGGCAATTGAAGAAAAGAAAAAAATGTGAATCATAAGAAAAGAGGTTATCCCTAGTAGTGGAGAAAATAAGGCATGTTTGAATGCACAGGCAGAAACAAGCAAGCTGTATCTTGGATACCCAAGCAGATTTTCTTTGTATTAATATAACTGGTGATAAGGAGCAGCAGAACCAAGAAATGAAGAAAGTTTAAATGAAGTTGAGCATTTGTATCTTAGGCCCAGAATTTAGGATAGCAAATAGGATGTTCTATTCTTGGTATCATCAGTAACTGCCATGCAAATTTAACAGGGCCTTTAACTTCCTCATCCCTCCTCTGTGAGAACCCGTGTATGTAGATAACTTTGATGCATCTGATTTCCTTCCTTAGGTCTGAAGAGAAAACTGCCACTCTAAGAACAAAGATAAGAAAACATGGCGGCCCTGGGTGAATCTCTGGGCCTCACATATCCGATCAGGTTACACTTAGTCGATGAGGAAAGAGTTCATTTTAAGCGAAAAAGAACCAAGCCAAAAATAGCTTATGGAACTTTGGAAAACACATACAGAGGACACATTTATTAGAGAAGGATGAAGATCTGGCTTGGTGAGATTTAATCAACAGTTCTCAGGGTAAGATAAGCTGTGGATAGATCCAAGGTAGCCCCTCTGGATTGGGAGAGTTATTGGACTGAGAACTATGTAGAAAGACATTGATAGCTCATTGTAATACTTAATTCTTTATATGATTACCATAATCAAATTTTAATTTTGCAATTCTGCCATGTCTTCATAAAACATAAGTATCTGTAAAATCAGCAAGAAGTTGAGTGAGACAAATGCAATTGGGCAAACTCTCTATTCAAGTGAACTGACCTGTGTTTGAGGGATATGAATAAAGACTGCAGTCCAACAGAGGGATGTGGACGTGACCTTGTGTTGACCTAGACTCCTATGATTAGCAGGGAAGTATCACCATCATTTTTATCTTTGAAACTTGGCTTCTTATTTTTTTCCCTTGTAAATAAGTCAGCTTATTATGTAAAAGCATTATGTTTTCTTTTACCTCAGAAATAAAATGCAGCTTGAAGGAACATTTTCTGTTGAAATGTGGCACAAACTAATTTCTGGGTTCTCTGACTATTGAATTATAGATATTAGCAATGGAAATACATACAGGAGAAATAAGCCCATCAGCTGGCTGAGAAGAATGAGAAAATAAGTAGAGAGTTTAATAAAAATACAAAAGGAAAATTACAAAATATATTAAATTTAAAGTACACTGCACTGCAAACACATTGAGCAATGCACGTACTGCTCCTTGACTACCAAATTCAAATGTCCGAGGGCTACATGTGCTGGAGTACGTCTCCCCAGTCATTCTGGCTATAAGTGAAAAATATATTAAGAATTATGAAAGAAAAATTAATAATGAAAATTGACTACAAACTCCATAACATTTAAATGTAAGTGCAATTAATTAGTTCATTTAAAAAAGTAAATAAATAAAAAGTTCCCAGGAAGGTATGCCAAGACTCAAAAAAAGGAGTCATAATATTCTTGATAATTACTACACTTTATAGTATCTTTCTAGCAATATATTTCCTTATTGCCTCTTGGGTAAGACCACATTCTTTAAAAATTTTAAGGATGACTGAAAATGATGTGCTAAGTCATTAGAAATTAGAGGACAAACGAACAAAGGAGAACCTAAAAAACAAAACAAAACCCTCAAAAAAACCCCACAAACACCTATTCACCAGAGGGTTAGTACAGGTCGTCTCCTGTGGAGATTTTGGCAGTTACAGTTGTGTCTTTAGTGAAGAACATAATGTCCAAGGTGTGAACCGAAGACCACAAGCACCACGAGACACTGCATCTAAGAATCCATGGCCAAATAATTTGAGGCAAATCTGTTGTTTGTTTTTAACCACAGATCTTCTCATGCCGCAGTACATTGTGATGTCTAGGAAGGGGAAATGCCATACAGCATTTTATGACCATATATGTAAATGTGGGATTCTTTTTCTTTATTTTTCCAAAGACTTATCACTAGTCTTCTATGGTACTATTTTTGTTTCACAAAATACCTCCTAACCTTTCATGGAAAATTCAATTGGAAGTTAATAGTGTGAAAACACTATGATCATCAGCAAAAGAAGCATTAGATAAATCATGTACCAGCTATGCAGTCCTGGAGTTTGCTATACGTAAGTCAAGGATCTGACCCAAATACGGGAAAAGAAAGAAAAAAAAAATTCTGCCTGTATGTGCAGCGACTTTACCCCCCTTAGTGAGCAAGGAGAGAAGGTGAGGACTGAGAAAGAGCAAGGTAGGGGTTAGAGACGGTGTGGTCAAGGCTAGCAAGCAGATAGCCTGTCCTGGCTCAACCCCTAGCTCAGCAAATAGTACCTCCTTTAAATGATTGCTACTCCACTGGAGAAGACAGAGAATATAAAGCTCCAAAGAGCTAATGATCAATCTGGAGAGAAATAGAAGAAGTTCATCAAATACATCCAGTGGGACAATTAATATAAACACAGGGTTCTGAGGAAAGAATTAGAAGAAGGTATAAACTGATTTTGGAACAGGTGGGAGTTGAGAGCTTGCTCAATGAAGTCTTTCCAAATAAGCAGTCACAGAGAAAGATGAATCCCGAGAGATGAGTGTGAAACAACCAGAACAATTTGGGGAGGAAGGATGCTTTATACAGAAGGATTTAAATAATCACACATGAAAGCATGGACAACTCAAGAAGGGTCAAAAGTTACCGAGAATCTTACACTCAGAGAGGTGGAAAAACAATTATCCACCCATGTTGAGCAAATGAAAAAGATCTTGTCTAAGAATTAGATGATATATTTTAAATCTAACATATCTGAGTGACTCTGAGTGTAGGGTCCTAAAAACATCTGCGATTCTAGTTTCTCTGTCCTCTACTAATGATTAATTATAAGACTAGATAACCTGGGAAGCTGATTTCAGCTTTAATAACTACATAAAATCAAGCAATATTAATAGTTAATGCTTATAATGTTTACCAGACAGTGTGCTTAACATTTTGCATACAATAATAACTGAGACCCAGAAGATTTAAGTGACTTTTTCACGGTCTCACAGTAGTAAGACAGAACAGGGATTCAAAAGGAGGCAGACTGGTTCCAGCGTCTGCACTCTTCACCATAGGTTAAATTTTTTCTCAATATAGAAAATACAGATAATAAAAATTATCAGATTTCTATTATTTTCCTCAAACTGTATTAATAGAGGGAAACAAGGGAGAGAAATGTCATAAGTAAACTCCTTTAAATATAACATATTTAATTCAAAACATTTTCTAAATATTGAAGCATTATGAGGCTAAATAGTACCAAATAAAGAGATAAGTGAATATCTCAAATATATTCTAATCACTTAGGAAAAGTGTGATAATCCAGGTCTATTATTTCTAGAGATTCAAACTAACATTCCAAGTAAAGTCTATAATACATAAAAGTTGTAGAATTGTCAGAGTTGACAGAAGTCCTGGAACAAAGACAGAAAGATAAGCAAATCCCAAATTAACTTTGGGATGGAAACATTTAAACATAACCTACCCCGAACCCTATTGCTATGCCGTTTTTGAGGTTTGTACCAAAAAATATTTTCAGAGAATCCACTTATCATAGATCCCTTTTTCCCTTCAGTAACTAATTCTCCATACATGAGTTCCAAGATATATGAGTCTGTTTATCAAGAATATTGGAGTCAAATTTCATTATTTTTAAGATAAGTGGGTGAATATCTTAAGGTAATTCTCTCAAATGTTCCTTTAACTTTATTCTTGCTATGAAGTGGTTTTTTTATATTGTAATGACTAAATGTATAAACAAAAACACCAAACAACAACACAACAAATAATTATATTTGGATTATTCAATCATCCATGAGAAACATCTATCTTTACAACAAGATTAAAAAAAAATACAGAAATAAGGATATTTCTTCCTTTACAAAGAAGGGACATTTCTGGGGATACTACATAAGGTGCAAAGAACTTAAGTGTTAAAGAAACTGCACCTCTCTCACTTGCTCAGGGAAAATTATTTAACTCTGTTATGCCTCAACTTTCTCATCTGTAAAATGGAAACAATAATACTTTGCAACATTGAAAGACTAAACGTGAACATTAATGCAGTAATGATACATGATTCCTATAACATACTGTCTAGCGTATAAACAGCATTCAGTGAAAGTTATATTATGATTGATGTTATTAAAATTATTATTAGAATTCATGACCAAATCTCAAAGTCAACTATAAAATCCATATTTTGACCTTTAGTGTTTTATTTGATCATTTGAGAAATATGTTTTCATAAGAAAATCAGAGAGATATTTGATGCCAATCCAAGTTATCCAGTTCTGTTAGCCATTTCTATAGATGGACATATTGTATTCAATTCCACAAAATTAATGCTGAGTTTCACTGAAGGTTAGAAAAAAAAGACCTACTTAAAAAACAAAATGAGAATAAAGGAATAAGAATGTTGATGAGAGCCATTTGAGGATTTTCAGTTCACCATTGACAGTAAATATGCTGTAGCTTCTTTGTTCTAGATAAAATAAAATAGTCCCCATTGAGTAATGGAACTTTAGTTTCTGTCTTGAAGGAATAATTACAGAATAATAATGGGATCACTAAGAAATTTATGAGAGTAAAATACATGTCTTTACCATAATACCAAGATATGATGAAGTAAAGAAAGTCAATAGACCCAGCTCGTCAAAGCCACTTGAAAGTGCTAATGTCTTCCAAACGTCAAAACAACACAATTTAGCTAAAAAATAGTCAAATTCCTTGAGTGTGTGTTAACAAAACACATGAAATATATGCTTAAAAGACCAAAGTTCTCATTTTTCACCAGGTTCTTTGAAGTTCTAAGAAGAATTTCAAGGCATTACCCCATCGTGTTCCTGCCAGGGCCAGCTCTATGGCATGAAAACAGCGCCGTCACTTAGGGCTTTGTCCCGAGAAGGGTCGCATGTTTGGAGGTTAATGCTTTGTGGTCACCATCTTAAAATTTCTTAAAAATTTTATCTTTGAATTTATTGTGTTGTAACGAAGTCCTATGGGACACTGGAGCGTGTATGACAGGATTGGAACCGTGGCTCGCACGTAACCCTGCCTCCTTCCTGCCCCCTGACGCGGGTTCCAGACTGCCCACTCTCCCATCCCGGGCACTGCGGGCACTGCCTAGCCCCCTCCTTGACACCCTGCCCCCACTTGGTTCCAGTGTGCAGGGAGGGCTGGGGTTAGAGGCAAGGTCTCCTATGACAGGGTGGAGCATGTGGCAGTTCTCCCCACTCACGGCTGGGAGCACCCTGGCACATTCTCAGGTGGCTACCGAACCTATCATCCACACCTAGAGTGGGTGCCAAGCATGACTTGGCACAGAAGCTATGATTTCTTGGGGTGGACTGTCCACTCTGAGTTGTGGCAGCTATCCTGTGGGAAGAAAAGATGTCTAGGAAGTGGGTCTATCCTATTGCCTGAGAGAGCATGACGTTAAATAGCAAATAAAATGTACCAGGACAGGTCATGAAAGAGAGTGAAATGAAAGGGTCGATGTGTTAGTATATTTGATGGCATTTTCCCCTGCCTTTTGAAGAAGCAGCTCTACATTTTCATTTTTCACTGGTACCTACACATTATGTCACCAGCCCTGCCTAGTGCCTGTGATGCCAGGTGCGTAGTAGGTACTCAAGACATATTTCTTTAATAGATGATGAATGTAAACTTCATTAAAGAGACTGCTATTGTCAACCTTGACAATTATCGCTTATGAAGTGATGAAAAGTCTCTTTATATTTCTCTACCAAGGAGAATACATTCTGTTTTCTACAAAGGAGGGGAGAGTGGCTAGTGTAACAGTTTTGGCTCATATTGAGAACTTTGATATAGTTCTTGCCATAGAGAAAGGCCAAGATTCAGGACTACGCTATGCCTAAATCCAGCACCCTTTACTCTTGCTTCATTGCAAGAATTATTAAGGAGCCCAAGGTATGGAGCCCAAAACATCTTTTCTTCAAATAATTTCAGCTTTAGCCAGGTGCAGTGGCTTATGCCTTTAATCCCAGCTACTCAGGAGGTTGAAGCAGGAGGATCCCTTGAGCCCAGGAGTTTGAGGCTGCAGTGAGCTATGATTATGCTACTGCACTCCAGCCAGGGTGACAGAGCGAGACCCTATCTCAAAACAGCAAAAAAAAAAAAAAAAAAAATCAGAACAACAACAAAAAAATAACTTCAGTTTTATTCTCATTTTACGACTGACTTTTGTTCAAGATTTTCTTTGGAAAAATAACTTGAAAATCACTACTAGAAGAGGAATTTTAAAAAAATAAAATCTGGAGATTTTCACTTCTGGGAAGATGAAGTGGACATAATTTTTATAGTCTTTCTAAGTACCCCTGGACATTAAAACCCCTGGACATTATATATTAAACAAATATAAGAAGACTTTGAGAAGCAAAGAGAAGAAGGCAGACCAGCCAGGGACTTTAAGATTGAAAAAATGACACTGTGACAAATTCCTTGCATTTTTTTTTCCTCATATATTCTAGACTACGTGCAGAAGAACCTGGCACCTCAGAAATGCTGACAGGTGTAGACCAAAAAAAAGAAAAAGCCCCATGAAAATCCTTCAATCTTGCTCTCTCTAGACAAAGGATGAGGAAAGGGGTGGCTTATCAAGACAGAAATCTTTTAGATAATAATTGTTTTACTCTAGCCAAATACCGCAGAAAAAACTGTGGTCCCCCCCTCAACCATGCCAGCTAAGTCTGAGTGAGGAGCCTAGAATTCTATTCTCGTGCTGTGACAAGGTGCCCCAAACCACTGCCAGGATTCTATGAGAAGAAAACAAGTAGGGAGCCAAGGTTTTCATCCATCTGGTAATGGGCATCACTGGCATTCCCCATCCACTGTCATAGGAAACAAAATGGGATCTTGAACTTCCACCTCCTCTCAGCAATAATGAGATGCCCACCCTCTTCACCACTGGGGTGGTGTCGGAGGAAGCTCAGTGGAAGGTCAGGATTTCCCTATCACTAAGCAGTAATGACCCACCCCACTGTGGTGTCAGTGGAAGCTATGTGGCGAGCTGGAAATCCCACCCTTGCCCAGCAGCAATAAGCCCCCCACCTCAAATGTTTGCAGAGGCCGAGTGGCACTAATGGAGTGGTACCTTCCTTCCCTGCCATAGCAAGGTCATAGAAGGCTAGTTTAAATGGAAAGTTTAAATAAGATCTAGTATCTCTTACGATAACACCAAAATGGCCAATTTTCAACAAAAAATCATTTCCATACTTTGATATAAGAAGACCTCAAACTACATGAAAAACAACGATCAATAGGTGCTAAGAGGGAGATGGTAGACATTAGAATGATCTGACAATGATTTTTAAAGCAGCCATGTTAGAAATGTCTCAATAAGCAATTATGATCATGCTTGAAACAAATGAAAATAAATAGGAAGCCTCAGCAAAGATATAGAAAACCTCAGCAAAGAAATAAAAGATATAAAGCAGAATCAAATGAAAATTTTAGAACTGAAAAATACAGTAACTGACATAAAATGCTCACTAGATGGGCCAAGAGACCAGAATGTAGGAGACAGCAGAGAATCAATGAAATCAATGAAATGGAAGATAGAATAATACAAATTACCCAATTTGAACAGCAGTGAGAAAATAGACTGAAAAAACAAAACAAAACAAAACAAAATGAACAAAGCCTCAGAAACTTGTAGAATACAACAAGAGATATCATGTTTATATCATTGAAGTCCCATGAGGAGAGACGAATAAGGGTAGGACTGAAAGAGTAATCAAAGAAATAATGGCTGAAAAGACCCAAATTTGGAAAGAGATACACACCTACAGATTCAAGAAGCTAAGTGAACACTAAACAGGGTAAAACCAAAAACATCTATGCCAAGACACATTGTACTTACATTTCTGAAAACTGAAAGCAAGGAAAAAAACTTGAAAGCAATAAGAGAAAAAAGAAACCTTGCATATAGAGGGGAAAACAATTTGAATGACAAAGAGGATCATTTATCAGAAAGCACAGAAATCAAAAGAAAATGGCATGATATATTTCAAGTGCTAAAAAAACAGAACTGTCAACTAGAATTACATACCCGATAAAAATATCCTTCGGCAATGAATGGGAGATAAAGATATTCTCAGGTAAAGAAAAATTAAGAAAATTTATTGTCTGCAAATCTACCCTAAAAGAATGCCTAAAGGAAGTTCTGTGAGCATAAAGGATCTGATTTTTATAAAAAGGAACTTTAGAACATCTGAAAGGAAGAAAGAACATGATAAACAAAATTATGGGTAAACTCAATTGGCTTTCCTTCTCTTGAGTTTTTAACATAGTGTGTGATAGTTGAAGCAAAAATTATAACATTGTCTACTTGATTCTAAAAATACACACAGAAAATATTTAAGACAATTATATTGTATACAAGTCTAGGTAAAGGGATGTAAAGGGAGTTGTTATAATACTTTACTTCAATTTGTATAATGATGACACCAGTCAACTATGTATTTAGTGGTTGCTATAAAAAGAGAGACACTCAAAAATACCATAGATAAATAAAAATGGAATTCTAATAAATGTACAGGTAACCCACAGGAATATAAGAAAAAAACAAAATAATAATAATAATAAAAAGAACAAACAAAAAAAGGAAATGGTTGACTTAAATGTCAATGACCTAAGCAAAACAATTAAAAGACAGAAATGTGAAGGATGGATTAGAAAACATTACCAAATATATGCTGTTTTTCACATTCTCACATCAAATATAATCCTGTAGGCAGGTTGAAAGTAAAAGAGTAGATAGAGATGTATCATGCAAACACTAATCAAAGAAAAGCAGAGGTAGTTTTATGATTATCAGATGAAGTAGACTTCAGATAAAGACAATTATCAAAGACAGAGGGGCATGCTATATAATGGTAAAATGGTCAATTTACCAAGATGATGCAGCAGTCCTAAACATGTAGGTACCAACAACAGAGTTCCTGAGTAGAACTCCACGCCTCTTGTATTTTCCTGGACAGAGCTGGAACACATTCTACTAAGTGAAGTACCCCAAGAATGGAAAAATAAGCACCACGTATACTCCATCAAATTGGTATTAATTGATCAACACATAAGTGCACATATAGTAGTAACATTAATCGAGTGTTGAGCAGGTGGGAAGGGGGGAGGGGTATATTCACACCTAATGGGTGCGGTGCGCACTGTCTGGGGGATGGACACAATTGAAGCTCTGAATGGGTGGGACAAAGGCAACATATGCAACCTAACGTGTGCCCCTGCAGTATGCTAAAATAATAATAATAAAAAAAAAAACACAGTTGCAAGCATGTGAAGTAAAAGTTGATAGACTTGGAAGGGGAAATAAACAAATCCACAAAGAGGAAACATAAATCCCCACATAAATCCTTGTGTGGGGGAGATTTGAATACCCCTCTCCCAACAATTAAAATACCTATTAGACAGAAACTGTGTAAGGATATAGAAGATCTCACCAGCACCCCTAACCAGTAGGATCTAATCAGTATTACAGTACACTCCACCCAACAGGAGCAGAATGCACATTCTTTTCAAGTGCGCTCGGATCTTTCATGAAGATAGAACTTATCCTGGGTCAGGGGTGGGGGAACATTTTCATGTTGGAAGGCTGAATTACTTTAGCTGTAATCAAACAAAGCCAAATTGAAGAAACTTCATTTAGACATACTTAAAAATGTACATTATTTTGTAAAAATCTAACTACTATGTAGTTTCATAATTTCAAAAAGTGAAAGCTATTTGTTAATTTTAAAGTTAACTGACATTTTAATGACTTTGTTATGTCTGGTCTTTGTTGGAAAGTATTTGAATATTTGGTTGCAGCATGAAGATCCATAGTTTCAGTTGATCCTCTAGATGGGTATCAGTCATTTGTGACCTCAAGGGCAACTTGATTTGGGTCAGACAGAAGAAAGTAGATTCACAGCAACAAGAGGTTGAAAAGCAAGAAAGCATTTTTCAGGCATGTTG
>CAUYSK010006947.1:0-25840 GCA_963575035.1 Avahi laniger | reverse complement strand
CAATGTCACCTTTCTCACTAAATTTCTTAGTCTTAGAAAATATACTTATTCTTAGTCCATTTACATTCAATGTTGCTATTGATAGGTAAGGACTTACTACTGACATTTTGTTATTTGTTTTATGGTTGTTTTGTTTATCCTTCCTTCCTTCCTTCCTTCCTTCCTTCCTTCCTTCCTTCCTTCCTTCCTTCCTTCCTTCTTTCCTTTCCATCCTTCCTTCCTTCCTTCCTTCTTTCCTTTCTTCCTTCCCATCTTCTTTTGTGTAAAAGTGATTTTCTCTGGTAGTATATTTTAATTTCTTGCCTTTTTATATTTTTTAGGTATCTATTGTAGATTTGTGTTTAGTTGCTAAATTCTCCAATAAAAATAAATAGAGTGGCTACATAGTTAAAAGAAGACTCAGAGTTGTAATTTCATATTCTTTTCTCAAAGAGCGAGTTCATAGTATTTGTTACCGCACTGGAAACACCCACCCACTCTCTCTGAATTGGTCTTCTTGGGAACCATAACATGCTCATGCCTTGTGGATGGCCACAGAGAGGGAGGCAGCTGTGAAACTGTGTGGGACCAACAGGTCCTGACAGAGCTAGGACTCCTCCAGGCAGCCTGCACCTAAGAACACAATGCTGTAACCAACTGGCATAAGTGGTCACATGCAACAGATACGATTACGGTGGGATTGGGTAAACGTAACTGAGAACTAGAAATTTTTTTTTATTTTTAATAGCAGCAAGGCTATGCTTTTTAAAGGCTTCTTCCTTCCTACAACAATAGAAAAGTGCTCTAAACAAAAATCGTAAGTTCAAAAAAAACCAAGTTTTAGAAAATGACAAAAATCACATTTATGCTACAATTACCAATGCGTAAATTTCATGGGTATGTGAACAGAAATGCAATGGAATGTAGAAAAATAGAAGATATTTTACTCTCTAAAAGATTATTGAATTATTTGAATGGTTCTAGCATAAAGGAAAGACAAATATTTAAGGTGATAGGTATCTCAAGTACATTGATTTGATCTTTACAAATTATATGAATGTATTCAATTATCACATGTATTCTGAAACTATATACATCTATTATGCATTAGTAAAAAATTATTGAAAAAAAGAAAATATAGTTATTCTTGAGAAAATATTTTCAGGTTTTTTAATAATGAAGTAAATATCAATACATGTAACTCAGATAAGCAAAAGCTCTTTGGAGCGTAAGGGGGCACTGAGACCAAAAACTTTGAGAAACTCCAGTTCTTAAGAGGGATTCTAGCTATCCAAGGAGAGGCCAGAAAGGGAATTTTACCCCACTAGGGCAGTGTAGAAATGAAGAAAGGCTGAAAATCAAATGAACTATTTCATTTATGAGGTAATTGCCTTTTGAATTCTTAAAATTCTATTGTAGTTATTTTCAAATACCAATGTTTAAGGAACAGGGATGGGTGAGGATGAACCTTTTAACTTTGCATTCTTTCAGGGAGAAAAGCAAATCAGTCATATAGTACGAAGAACTGAGAAAACAAGAAGAGTAAAAGCAAGAACTGATTTTGGAAGATGGAAAAGAACAGTTGCTCCCAGAAGGAAAGGAAATAAGTGGTCTTCTGTTGGTCTAGGCGAGGCCTCATTTGACACCAATGAAGAGCTGAAACATGCTGTGGAGTGAACTCAAAACATGATGAGAAGGAAGTAGATTTCATTTGAAGAGAAGTATACAGGATAGTTCGGGGATTTCTGGCTAAATGGCTGCATGTTCTATAAAAGATTATTGACACCCAGGTCTAGATTTCTGCCTTCATGTGATTCTCAAGATTCCTACCTGTAAATTATAAACCAGGAAGGCTTTTGTGTTCTATGATTAAAATATAGGATAACATGACTATCAGAGATCATATGTTTGAGATAGTTTATTTACAGACGAAGAAACCAAAATCTTGAATGGCAAAATGACTTGCCCACATAATGGCAGAGCTAACTCTAGAATCCTGGTTTCCTAACTTCTGAATCAGCAGTTTTTGTGAATATAAAGAAAAATGATAACTTAAAAATATCTTAGAGACCAAGAGATTTATTTCATTCTAAATATTCAGAATAGCTTTGACCAATGTAAATGTTCTGTAATCTAGACTTCAATTCACTGAGTATATCAAAGCTAGTTTAACCAAAACAGACTGACTTGTCCATATGAGATGTTTTAAGGAAGAATGTCAAACATCTGCATGTACAGCCTAAATCCTATTTCATTAATTCCATGTGCAGTCACCCTTACTTTTCCTGTATAGGTCACATTTTACCCCTTAAATGTATTGCATGCACCCTTGTTTATGATATGTTCAGGACTATCTCACAAGCGTTACCATGCTAGTCCACTTGTATGCTCAAGCAAATAGGTCACAATAATGGTACAACGTGCAACCCAGAAAACTCTTGATTCTCCATATTAAAGAAAGAAACAGGGTGTGGATAATTCAAAATGGTGACTAATCCAAAAGACATTTAAATTTGTAATGTGCTTTGTGCTAACATTAAACATGGACATAATTATGTTTTGAAAGTTCTCTTCAAACAAATGAAGTCACTCTCTAAACATCTTGCTTTTCCTTCTTTTTGCTGTTTAATTATCCATACCCCATTGCACATCCTTCCTTTGGTATACTTCATGAGAGTTATGTATATAACCACCAAAATAAAACTTAGTTTAAAAGCATAAAGAACCTAATAAATAATAGAGTTGAAACATAGCAAATATTTATTTCATAGGTGGCTAGTTTCTTATCCTTCACCCTTGGTAGAATTCTCTTATTGTTCACAATATTCTTGACCAAAGGGCCTAAATGCTGCTTCCAAATCATCCTCCCAACAGCTGTGTTGGACTGATGCAAGAATTAAAACCTATTTGACAGCCCTAATGTAGTCAAGTTTTCCCAATAATGCTCAGTCTTTATCTAACAACACAGAGTTGGTTAGTGACACAACTCAGTTTAGAATTCAAAACTCCTCATTCCAAATCTATTATGATATTTGTAGCATTTTTTTAGTGTCAAAAGTCTCATTTCTTTAGATTTTAATATAGGTTAACTGAAAAAAATTCATTTAATGTGAATTACATGAGTATGTTTACCATAATTGCCACATGTTAAAAGTAAAGTATTATTCCAAAAATTACAGCGAAGATGATTACAGTTAACCCATATTATCACTTATCTTAAGTCATTCTTAATGAGTTCATGCATTCATGTTTTTAAAGAACATTATAGAGACTTATTTCTTGCAAATGTTTTATTTAAGTAACTTATATTTTAATATTGATAAATCTTTAAAGATGTTTAAAACCCAATCATCACTTATGCAGACAGGGAAGTTCTCTAGGTGGCTTTGAATTGATTTAACTGTTTTTTCCCTTTTTCTTTTGTAGTTCTCAAGAGTAACTGTAGAATGTGCTGGGAATCCAAACTCTGAGGCAGGGAGGGACTGGATGGAATAGCTTAAGCTCTGTTCCAATCCCTTCTGCCACCCTCAGAAATAGGATGTCCTTTAATGATTTAACCCAACAAATCACATGATCCTGGGATGTGAAATTCAGGGAAGGCTGCTTTTCTGGGTCCCTCAGCTGTGGCGCAAATGGCCCATATGCCTATCTCCCAGGCAGCTTTCCTGAGACTTGGGGGATCGGCTCACAATGAAACTTAGGCATCTGTTGTTCCTTGTTGTTTATCTGCAAGTAATAAATCTATTTCTTGTAACTTATGTATGAGAGTCTTCTGTCTCAGGAGACTGAGACAAGTTTCACAGTAACCCTTCTTAACAATATATATCTACCTGAATATTTGGGTAAATCTACCCTGTATTTCGGTATAGCAGAGACTGGCCAATTGGTCACCAACTCTGTATCTTCTTTCTCTGGGACACACAGCTAATCTAATGCTACTCAAAGTGCCAGTCTACTACTCTACTAGAAGCTTGCACCAGAATGCAAATCAACAAACTGCTTCCTTCATCAAGAAAGTTGTTATTGACTTCATGTGTATCCTTAGTGACACAGTTCATTTACATCCATAACAAGTTTTTTATCTCATCAAAGAGCAATAACAAATAGTTTATAGACGGAGAGTCAGTCTGCAGACCACAATTTGAATGCCACTGACCTAGACTACAGTCTCCCTCATAGTAAATTCTAACCAATGGAATATGGGTAGAGATGAGGCCCACCACTCCCAGGGCTGCCGATGTAAATCTCCCATGTGATGTGTTCCGTGCTCTTACTCATCAGGCAGTGACTTTTGAAGCCATGTGGTCAAAAATGGTATAGTTAGGCAAAAAGCCTACATCTCTTAATTATTCCACAGAAACACATGTTGTACTTTACATGTACAAAATGTAAACTTCTATTGTGTTAAATCATTGATGGTGGGAGCGTCATCTATTATAACAAGTGTTAACTATCGGATTACATAAAATAGCATGTTTACATGCTAAGATCTTCAGCCAGAAGTCATCCATTTATAAGCCATTTGGCTTTCTTTTTTAGTGATTATCTCATTTCAGAAAAAAATTAAGTCAGGATTTAATAAATTAAAATTTAAAATATTTTCCTATTCACAAATATCATATTTTACTTTATTTATTTTTAAACCCCAAAGTAAACTTTTCACTTTTCTCAGTTGGGTCTTGCCTGTCAATTTGCAACTGAAACAAGCCAATTACAAATGGCTTACAAATGGTATATGAACATATTACTTTTCTTTCAAGATCATTCTGACCTGTAGGTCTTATACGTGTGAAAATTGAGTCTATCTTCGCCTCCTAGAATAGATAGGTTCTATCTATTTGTAATTTGCTCTGTCATTTTTCACATACACAATTTTAGCACATCTTTCCATACTGAGAAAATTCTTTTAATTTTAAGATGTATATCTTCATTTTTGGCTAGACCTGCATTTTTATGTGTGCCTGTTTACCTTACGTAATACACATATTTTCTTGATATTAAATTCCTATACAGAGTAGACAAAGGCCTTCTTTGTTTTGTAAGTTGCATCTATTACTCATAGTATACACGATAATAACAGCCAAAATTTATTGTATGTCAGATGCCAGGCCAGGTGCTTTCAAACCAGGGTCACTAATATTCATAACAACTTCCCCAAATAGACATTACATGAGTATGTCTCACATGAGAAAATTAAAGATCGTTGGAGGTACCTTGTACAAATTTACAAGAGCTGTGATTTCTATCCCACAAGCCACTGTCATTCTACCACCTCATTCTACGAAGCACATTGACTGATATAACTTGTATACTTCCACATGTCCCTAATGTAATTTTGCTGCATATGATATTTGTGATCTTCCCTCTTAATTCCACTATTAAGCAGCCAGTGAGATGGGCTACTCTGAGGTGTCTTCTACATGATAATTACTTCCTCTTCAGCATGGGAACTGGGTGTGTTCTGAGACTTCAATGCAGGGACCCTGTTCACTGGCCAGGATATGGCATTAACACACTTATTGAATGAACCAGTAATTCTGTTTGTGATAGGTCCGGCCTTTCTGATAAAGTAAACAGCAACACACTGGGTGATTTCTAGGCTTTCAGCTTACTTCTCAGACTCTTTACATAGAACAGTGATTAACAGCGTGAGCTCTGAAGCCAGACAGAGTTGGGTTTCAGACTCAGATGTTCCTTTTACTGGCTACATGACGCTGAATCAATTTCATAACCTCTGCAGGCATCAGTTTCCTCAACTTTCTATGTCATCGGATTGATTTGAAAATTAAATAAATCAATGTATATAAACCAGTTAACACAATGACAGGCTAATGACAAATGCTAAATGATTACCAGTTATTACTGGTCTAAATTTCTTGTTTCCAATTTCCAGTTTTGTTTCTTTGACTGGAAGCTCCCCTGTTTCCTAGGAAGAAGATTATAATAATATTTTTCATCAGAGAGCATCTCCTGTTTGGGTAAATACATGAAATATGAAACTAAAATTCAATTAATCCTAAAATGGAGAAGAAATTCACACAGGAGAAAATATTAAGAAATGACACAGGGATGCTTTAGAGTGTTCTAAGTAGCACATGAATTGACATGCATATAGCAAACATCTACTAACCCTAATAAATATGAAAAAAGTATGCAAATTCATAATTAATAAAGTAGTGTTTTACATACAGGTTGAGTATTCTTTATCCAAAATGATTGGGAACAGAAGTTTGAGATTTTGAATTTTTTCAAATTTTAAACTATTTGCATTATACTTACTGGTTGAGCATGCCTAATCCAAAAATCAGAAATCCAAAATGCTCTAATGAGCATTTCCTTTGAATATAAAAAAATTTTGGATTTTAGAACATTTCAAGTTTTGGATTTTGGATTAGAAATACTCAACCTGTACAAACAATAATATTTATGGGCCTTTGGCACAGGAGTGGCTGAAAGGAAACAGGATTCACCATCTGAAACTCTAATTTATTTCTCAAATACTCTACTTTTTATTTTTTAAAAAATTACATTTTATGTTGCCTTTCTTTTAAAATAATATTTAAAGATGATGTTATAAGACTTTAATATGGTCTAAGAGCTTTCTATCATTTATTCTGAATGTTTTCATCAGTTAGAAAATTGAATATTATTTAAAATCATTCTTTTTAATGATATTTTAGAAAACTCTCCCAACATTTTGCAAATCTATGATAAAAGTAAACAGAAGCTGCTTTCCAAACTGATTATACAAGTATAAAACAAACAAAGTCATGACAGGAAAAAAAGCAATGTCAAAAATTGACAGTTGGCAATGTACTAGCAATTAAACAGTATGTACCCAATGAAGTGTTTTATAAAACATTTTTAAGTAGTAAATTCTGTCATGGAAAGATAATTCCCAAGAGTTTCCCGTCTCCTCCACATTGTAGGACTTTGTGTTCTCCAGTTAGGAGGAAAGAGTAAAACAAGAATTTTGTTTTTAATGATAAGCGCATCTAAATATAAAGCAATTTTTTTAAAGGAACATGAAGAATTACTGGAATTCTTCAACTAACCAGGTATTTAATACATTCATGAATTTCATCCTTTTACAAGCCCAAAACAAAATAATTTATACAATCATCTGAAATATTTTTATAATATACCAGTTCTAATATGATAGTCATAGCAAAAGAATTTTATATAGAACATACTTTGCTTTGCTATAAAACAGTTGCTGTAATAACATTCATTAGAATGTAGAGTAACACATTTGGAAAAATAAAAAAATCATGAAGAAAATAGCACCCATTTTTCTTTTTAAACTTTTGTCTATGAGTGCTTTAATAATTCATAGTTAAGAACACATAACAATTTTGTATCTTGCTTTTTTCATTTATCATAATTTTTAATACTTTCTTGATACATTCTTGATATTATAATTAATTCTATTTCAAATATCTTGATGCATAAATTTTTAGTCACATTATCTCAGAAAAGAGTAGTAACTATCATTTTTGGCCCAAAAGGAAATAAATGAACATCACTGACATGCCTGTCAGGGCAATATAGCATTCAGGATAGATTTGCTAATCTGAGATAGAAAATGAGAGAATTTTAAAATTTGAATTTCATGTAATTACAAATGAGGTTGAAATTTTTTCAATACCAGTTGCATTTACTTATCAACAACTCATTGTTTACATCTATTATCCCTTTACTATATGTACTATTTCATTGATTATATATGCTATCTCTTGATTCCCTTTTCTTTTCAATTTACATGCATTTAAAAATACTTATATTCACAGAGTGAAAAACTTTGATCAACCTCTCTATTTGTGAGATTCTTTACTCAGAAGTTTTGCCATTCAATTCAAGAATATGTTTAAATTTTGTCACCTCCACAAATTCACCTAGTTTCTATGGATAATTCTTATTCTTAATTATCCACTAAATTATTTGTTCTTATAAAATCTACTACATAATCTTTTAAAAAAAATGATCAGTAATTAAAAATAGTTTGAAGAAATAATAAAAGAATGATTTTAAAGCAAAAAACTCCACATATATTAAGAATATAAAGACTGTCATAGTTTTTGCAGATATTTCTCAATGTTTTGCCTCCTCATTTTGCTTATTATTCCTGAATTTCAGATATAGACACTTTTATGTATTCATATTTGCTGGTATTTTCTTTTGTGATTACTTGCATTCATTTAAACTAAGAAAGTCTTTAGAAATCAGAAAGTTATTCATGTTCTTTTTTTTTCTTCCTAGCATTTATTTATTTTTGTAATCTGAAATGCAATTTTGGTTATAGCTTGAAGTGAAGCCCACATTTTTTCAAATATCTATTCATTTTCTCGATATTATATGTTGATGAATCTATTTATCATTGGTTTTTAATTTTATCTTTATATTTATGGCATATTAAATTCTTATATGAATATCTAGATCTAGATCAATATGAGTAGGTAAAAACATTTTTTCATTGTAATTTCCTATTTCACTGGCGTGACTTACTTTTTTCTTCATAACCACATTGCTTTAATTATTGTAGCTTCATAATATATTTTAACAGTTATCCTTTTCTTCCAGTTTTTTTCAAAATTTTTTTAGATATGTTTATTGTTTATTTTTCCAAATGAATGTTGCAAGTACTGCACCAAATATGCTGTTAGAGTTATGAATGAATTTTTGTGATAATTTTTAAATTTTTGCTAGGCAGTACATCTTTATAATATCTAATTTTACCATCCCCTAAAATGACATGTTAATCTATTCACCTAAGTGTTTTATTAAATTAAGTAATTTAAATAATAATGACCACCATTTTATTCATCATCTAACGTGTTCTATTAATATGTATCACCTCAATTAATGTATTACCTCAATGTATTCACAAAAACCTGTGAAATTATATATATATTCTAATATATTTATCCCTATTTTAACTCTTAGAAAAACTGAAGCTCTAAAATGTTAAATGAATTGTTGGTAATTACACAGCTAGCAAGTCTCAAAGCTAAGATTTTTCACCTAGATATGGCTCTATTTTCTTTGTATATTCACATTCTCTTTGATTACTAAACTTTCTTATGTAAGTTATTTTAGCATTTTATATTTTTTGTTGCTGTTATGCATACAATTATTTTTGCATTGATTTATCATTAATTATTAATCTGACTTTTTTCTACACTAATATATAGTGTGCATTGTTGCATATTGGTACATGTTTTCATAGAAATTCAAGGAAATCATGTATGATTACACCATAACTTAATTTCCTCAAATTAGAAATTTGGATATTTGTGATACTTTCTTATTTTTCCTTCTATAAAAAATGATGTGATTATATCCTTGAAGAAAATTCATTGCACATGCACATAATTAATTGCGTAGTATACATTCCCAGAGATTGAACTGCTGACCAATGCATGCACATTTTATATCGAGTGGCCTCAAAAAAGAATGCAATATTTTATAATTCCAGAAACTGTGCATGACAGCATCCATTTCCTTGAATGCTTGTTTAAAAAAATAATAAAGCTAATATTTAACAATAACTTATTTCTTCCAGGTATTTTTCTAAGCATTTTAGTATATTTACCCACTTAGTACTCACAATAACTCTTGAGGTACTGATTATTTTTTGTCTCATTTATTGAAATATAAAAAGGGGCATAGAGTGATAAAGTAACTTTCCCAAATTAATCTGTTCGGCTAATAAGTGATTATCAGGATTTAAGCCAAAGAACTTTGATTGATACTATTTTTTTAACTTTTATCAAAATATGAATTAATTGCTATTATAATTTGCAAGGCTGAACATTTTTTCATATGCCTATACATCATTTTTATTTCTTCATTTATGAAATTCCTCTTTTTCTCACCAACTTGACTGATATATAACTTACATATAATAAAGTGTAGCCATTTCAAGAGTCCAGCTTCACACATACTGGCAAATATATTCAACTATGTGATAAATATTACAATCAAGATATAGAATATTTCCACTATTCAGAAAAGTTCCCTTTGGCTCCTTTGAAGTCACTAACTCCTTCCCCAATCCTATGTAACCATTGATACGCTTTTTGTCAATTTAGGTTAGTCTTGCTCATTTTGAAATTTCATGCAAATAGTGTCACACAGGATGTGACACTCTTTCCTCTTTTCTCTCTGACTTCTTTTGCTCAAAAATGTTGTCAAAATGTACAAGATGTACTCATGTTTTTCCAGATGGGAATAGCTTGCTAATTTTTATTTTTGAGTACTACTTCACCAAATAGATATACCACAATTGCTTTGATGGACATTTGGGTTGTGTAATAAAGAGTCTGTACTCCACTTTAATATTTAACTGCTGACACCTTTCAAGTCTCACTCCTCCTCCTACCGTTTTTGCCCCACCTGTAGAGAGGCTGATAAGAAAGCCAAGGTGCTCCCTCCTTTGGTGCCAGTGGGAATTTCAAACCACACAAGCTCAACTCACATTCAGGAACCCTCCCCCCAGCTCCTCTCCCAATGACCCACAAAACCTGAAGCCCAACTTCTTTTCCTGCATTCTCAAGGCCTTTGACCCTGCTCCTCCCAGAGAACTTTATTATGTGAATTATAAACTTTCCGTGCCTTCTTCATATGTGTGGCATCATCAGTCTTGACAATGGAACCAAATTTTCTATGAGTGTTCCACATAGCTGCTGCGGTGCCCACGACAGGTTGTTTGCACTTTCGGGCTATTTTGAATATAGCTGTTGTAGAGATTTACATTTAAAACTTTGTGTGAATGTGTACTTTTAAATTCTCTACAGCAAAGTTCTAGACATAGAATTGCTGGGTCATACAGTAAGAAAACGATTAACTCTTAGAGAAACTACCAAAGCATTTTCCAAAGTAGTTATATTGGTTACGTTCTCAATTACACTGTACGAGAGTTCAAGTTGCAGCACATTTTCACCAGGGCTTTGTGTACTGTCAGTCTTTTTAAAATTTAGCCATTCTAGTGGGTAGAATGTCTTCTTGGGGTTTTAATTTACATTTCCCTGATAACTAATGAAGTTCACTATTTTTCATGTAATTATTGGTCATTCGTAAATCTTTTATGAAGTGTTTATTCACATCTTTTGTCCATTTTAGGTTAATTTTTCTTATTTATTTCCTTGTAAAAGTTGTTTATATATGCTAAATACAAGTGCTTTGTAAGATATATGAATTATAAAAATGTTGTCTCAGTTTGTAGCTTGCTTTTATATTTTCTTAGTGATGTTTATTCTAATTGGTATGTCATTTGTTGTTTTTCCTATGGTGCTGTATCTAAGATATGTGGTATAATATTGAATAGGATTGATGAAAGCAGAAATCCTTGACTGGTTCCTGATCATAAGGTAAAAAATATTCATTCAATCATTGAACAATAAGTATGATATTAGCTACAGCTTTGTAATAGATGTCCTTTATCAGACTGAAGAAGTTCCTGGATATTTCTAGTTTGTTACAGGTTTTTGCCTTGAATGGAGTTTAATTTTGTCAAGAGGATTTTTTTTGCATATTTTGAGGCAATCACATGGTTTTTCTCTTCTAGTATATTAATACAGTGAAGTATATTGATACATTTTTCAAATGTTAAACCAACTTTACATTCCTCAGTCATGGTATATTATATTTTTTATATGTTGCTGGGATTGATTTGCTAATATTTCATAAATGATTTTTTCATCTATGTCCACGAGGGATATTAGCCTGTGGTTTTTCTTCTTGTAATATCTTTGACTGCTTCTGGTATTAGGGTACTATGGGCTTCCTAAAAGAGTTAGGAACTTTTGTTTCAGGGAAAACGGAATAAATTTGAAAGCCTGGATGTTATCTACAAACAAAAGAAGGTAAAGAGAAAACAGACTGGTTAGTGACATCAGGACCCAAAAAATGGCCAGAGTGGTGTCAGTAGAGGCCTACTGGGGACCCCCTACCCTTGTCCTCTGATGTCAGTGGAGGCCAAGTAAAAAACCTGGACTTGCCCTTTCATTTGGCAGTAATGACGTGGCATCTCCCTTTTCACTCAATGGAATGGTGTCAGAGGAGACTTGCTAAAACAGAAATTTTAAATAAGATCCAGACTCTTAGAACATAATAAACAAGATGTCCAGGTTTCAATCAAAATTCACTTATACAAAGAATCAAGGACATCTCAAACTGAATGAGAAAAGACAGTCACTAGATGCCAGCACCGAGATGATGGATGTTGGAATTATCTAATCTGAATTTTAAAGCAGCCATAGTAAAAACACTTCAGTGAAAAATTATAAATAAATGTGGAACAAATGGAATGTAGAAAGTCTCAAAAAATAGAAGGCATAAAGAAGAACCAAATAAAAATTTTAGAACTAAAGATTACAATAACAGAAACGAAAAATTCAATGGATGGGACTCTGATTATATCCCCAACATGTAAAGAGATTGGAAATCATCATTCCCATCCTTAAAACAAGAAAAAATAAACTGAATGAAGTGAAAATCAAGCCAAAATATAAGGGCAAACCACACTGAATCTGGAGAGAGAAGCGAATCCAGAATTCACAGCGGAGATTTACTTATGGGAAGCAGAAGTCATTGGAGCTATAAACTATTAATGGTAGGAACATTTAAATGACAATTTCGATGAATTGCTAGAGGGTAAGTGTGAACTAGTGTGAGACTGAAAAACTCCTAGGAGCTTTAGTCTTAGGGGATCTCCAGACTTATATGTGCTTACCCTTAGGAACCCCACCAAGTTCTCATGGCAAAGAGTAGAGAAAAATTCCCCTGGAAAGTGAAGGATAATCATTGTGAAATACACTCTGAGTGTTCTCCATAACAAAGGCTTACTCTCCCCACTCTTCAGGATAAAGACAACCAGAGCCTTATTCCACTGAGAAAGGGGCATTTCTCCCACTCTAGACTTCCTGTTTCACCTATTGGGGTAGGGAGGGAACAGCTGAGAAACACTTGTGAAGTCATAGCTCAGGAACACAGGCCCACTGTAAGATGAATATTTAATCATAAGATTATAGAACACTTCCCCTCCCCATTACACCTTACCACCACACAAGAGGGTTTCATTATCATGATAGTAGATTACAGAAGAACAAGCTGCCAGACACAGACTGTCTCTGAAGAGGAGTCTTTAAGGAAGTCCAAAGTCAACAGAGAAGACATTAGAGGGATTTGAATGCTCTACCATCTACATTTCCACTTAACATAAAACTCTACACTAAAGGCCTATTTACCGGTGTTTATATTACTGAATACATCATGTCCAGCTTTCAACAAAAATTATTACAAGAAATGCTAAAAGGCTAAAGTCTAAAAGGCTAAAAATCCATAAGCCAATTAGGCAGAGCAAGCATCAGACAGAACACACCTCAGATGTAACATAGAATTTGAATTAATCAGAGAATTTAAAATAATTTTAATTGATATGTAAGAGTTCTAATGGAGAAAGTAGGAAGGATTCAAGGACAGATGGATAATACCAACAGAAAGAAGAGAACTCTAAGAAAGAATAAGATAAAATGCTAGAAATCAAAAAGACCATATGCCTTTTGGTTCATCAATGTCCATATTGTTGATATTTGTTCTTTCCTATTTTCTTTCTTCTACTTAATTTGGACTTAGTTTAATTTTCTTTCTCTCTCTTCTTTAGGTGGAAGCTTTGAGAATGTACTGTTGGCCTTTCTTCTTTACTAAAATCGGCATTTCAATTTTAAATTTCCCTGTAAGTATTGCTTTAGAGACATCTCACAAATTTTAACATATTTTCATTTTTATTCAATTCACAATCTTTTCTACTTTGTGATTTCTTCTTTGACCTGGTGACTATTTAGAAGAGGATTGTTTAATTTTCAAATATTTGTGTATTTTTAAAGCAACTTTCTGCTATTCATTTCCAATTTAATTTCATTGTGGTCAGAGTTAAGCACATATAATCTGGATGATTTCAATTCTTTCACATTTTTGAGACTTAAGATCAAGAATAAAGTCTATCTTGGTGAATGTTCCATGTGCTCTTGAAAAGAATGTATATTTTGATGTCAGTGGTTACTATGTTTTATAATCATCAATTAGATCAAGTTAATTGATAATATTATTCAAATCGTCTATATTCTTACTGATTTCCTATCTAACTTTTCTATCAATTACTGAAATCTTAACTATAATTATGGATTTTTATATTTTCTTTTTCAGTTCTGTCAGTACTTGGAACAGTTATGTTGAAGCTGTGTTATTGAGTGCAAACACATTTTGAATTTTTATGTCTTCTCGATGAATTGACTCTTACTGTTATGAAATAACCCCCTTATCCCTGGTAATATCCCTTTTCATTAACTCTACTTTGTAAGATATTAATATGATCATTTCAGAGATATTATATAAAGTATTTGAGTGGTATGTCTTTTCTTATCCTTTTACTATTAACATTCATATAAAGTATATATAATGAAACATATATTTATATATTATAATTTCATATATTAACAAGGCATCTATTATAGATTACATATAGTTGGGCTTACATATTTAATTTATTCTTATAATATCTGCCTTTTAGTTTGAACATTTAGATTATATAAAATTAACGCAATTACAGATATGGTGGGGTTTAAAGTCTCATCATTTCTATTTTTCCCATCTTCTATTTATTCATTTTTTTCTCTCTATTCCTGCCTTGTTTTAAATTGGGTATATTTTAGTTTCTAAAATAATCTGTGTACTTGGCTCATTAGTTACACCTCTTTGTTTTGGTTTTGGTGGGTTTTTTTTGTTTGTTTTAACAGTTGCTCAGAGTTTACGATATTCATCGTTAACATACTGCAGTCTATCTTCAAGTAATACTGTACCATATCCCATTAAAAAGTGAAAATTCTACAGTTTTATGCTTCTATTTCTCCCTCTCATTGCAATTGTTAGGTTGTTGATCAAATTTTATTGTCTTCTTTTAAAGAGCATTGAATTTGGTTTTGGTTGGCAGTTAAGTAACTTGCAGATCAGCTTGATTGTTTCAAAGTTTAGTTTTAATTTATGTTAGGGGAGTTTTCAAGATACCTGACTAGAGACACATGACACTTGACTCCACAAAGAACGACTAAGGTTATTAAGTATGAAATGTCCGATTTCCTTAAGTACTAATTTGACAGTTGATATCTCTGACATTTCACTTTGATACTCTTGTTTTATTTTTATTGTGAAGGTACATCCTCGGTCTTTCAAGCACACATTTTGGCTTGTGGACATCTTTCACATTTTTTTAGAGAAATTTTTATGAAACCACAAATAAGTCAAAAATTTGTGTTATTTTCGAATATGAGTTCCATAGCAGAACCCATGCAGTGCAGACAGCTCAAAATATCAATGAAGTGTTTGGGAAGTATGTGGCTAATGAACACACAGTACCTGGATGGTTTGAGAAGCTCCACTGTGGTGATTTTAATTTGAAAATGAGCCACATGGGCCACCTGAGACCAAGGTGGATAATGATGAACTGAAAGCAATAGTGGCAATGAATCCGTCTCAACCTACACGTGAATTAGCAGCAAGATTTGATGTAACTACTCCAACAGTATTGGACCATTTGAAACAAATCAGCAAGGTAAAGAAGCTGGATAGATGGGTTCTGCATGAATTAAACAAACATAAGAAGAGAAGTCATCCCAAAGCTTGTTTTTCTTTGCTGTCGCAACATAAAAGTGAACCATTTCTACATTGTATTGTTATGTGTGATGAAAATGGATTCTTTTTGACAATTGCAAGTGTTCATCACAATGGTTGGATGAAGCTGAAGTGTGGAAACAGTTCATAACAGAATATTTATCAAAAAAAGCTTATGTTGTCTCTTTGATGCTCCAGCACTGGTATTAGCCACTACAGCTTCATGAAACCTGGTCAATTGATTATAGCGTATGTCTACTGCAACCAGTTGGACAAAATGTTGAGGATGCTTGTGATTAAGCAGCTGAGATTGGACACTAGAGACAGGCCAATCCTCTTCCAAGACAATGCTTGACAACACGTCACACAAACAACACTGCTCAAACTATAAGGCTGGGCTTGGAAACTCTCTGTCATCTACCATATTCACCAGACCTTGCACCACCTGACTGCCACTTCTTCCAGGCTTCGGATCACTTCTTGCAAGGAAAAATATTTAATTCTCAACAAGCTGTAGAAAATGTGTTTTGCGATTGCATCGCCACTTACTCTCCAGGTTTCTTTACTGCTGGCATAAACAAGCTACTGTTAAGATGGCAAAACTTTGTTGATAGTTTAGGTGCATACTTTGATTAATTTACTGCTTCTTGTTTCAGATATAATAACCTACACTGTTGATTCAAAATCAGACATTTCATATTTAATGACCTAATAAGCTAATGAGTGGATAATCCCACTTCGAAAAGGACATCTAAGAGAGAATGCTGGAATTCAGCAGAGAAATGACAGAAAACACATAAGGCATTTAAGGAGAGGGAGGAGAGGTGGACAGCTTGGCTGGAATTGGCTGGAAGCTGTGCAGAGAAAGGGTCAGTGAGAGATGTGAAGGCATTGCTCCAGAACGGGAGCTCATGCTGGGTCCCATGCACCCCAGAATCCCAGGCATCTTCAGTAGGCACCATTTTTAGAACCCAATCCCCACCAAATTTCATCCGGCATGAGGGCCCAACAGTCCCTGCATTTCCACATCCCTGAAGCCACGCCAACATACCCACAATGTCCCACTGGAAGGCTGCAGCAGCAAAATGCCTGTTGGTCCCAGCAAAGCGGCAGGGTCCTCAGCATGCTAGCACACACAGCAGCCTGCATGCCAGGGAAAGGGTGATGGAATGCACTGGGTAGGTTGCCCCTGGGACAAAGGGAGTCAAAGCACACACTCCCCAGAGCCTGAAGCCTAGCTGCCTGAGGATGCTGTAATTAACAACAACCCTGCTCCCTCAGCAGGAGGGCTGCCATGTGCTTGCAAGCACCCTCAGGACGGGCTCTTCTCACCAGTTGCCACATCCACTGATACCACTGAGGGCTGAAGCATGCACTCTCCAGAGACTGAAATCTGCCTGTCTGGGGTGGCTACCACATATAGCACCTTGAGGACAGGCTTTCTCCAGCCAGTGCCTCCACTGCCCTGCCACCTGAACACATCACCTGGAGCCTGGGGATTGCCCCACCCTGCTCAGCACAGTGTGCATCTGTACACACCACCAGGGCGCCTGAAGACAGGACAGCCTAACCTGACATGGCCCTTCAGTCCAGTGTCTGTGCAAGTCATTAGGGGCCCAGATTTTCCTATCCCATTGTTCTTCCCAGGCACAGACATACACAACCAGGAGGCCTAATAACAGCTGAAGCACACTGGCTGCTACCAGTGCCATAGAATGCCTTCAGGAGGCCTGAGGCTTGCCCCACTCCACCCATCATATCCTATGCCTGTGTATATCACTGGGGGAAATGAGAACAGGCCTGCTACACCTGGTACCACCTCCCGCTCTCATACCCAAGCACACGACCTGGGGGCCTGATGATCATCCTGCCCCATTAGTCACCTTGGACACATGTGCACACCAACTGGGGGCTTAACAATAGGCTTGTAAAAATCTGCCACTAGTGCCCAAACACACCACCCAGAGGCCTGGGGATCATCCCACCTGTCTACAATCACTGGAATCTGGGCACTTGTCTTGTGGGCCTGAGAATAGGCCTACCAAGCTTGTCACCACCACCACTGCCAACACCAACATACATGCCACCTGAGGGCCTATGGACTGATCCATCCATCCAACAACAGCCACTGCTAACATCAGCAAGTGCTGCCTGGAAGCCTGAGTATTGTTTAGCCACCACTACCACCATCACCCACATCACACATACTGCTCAGAGGTCCAAAAACTCACCCACACCCCTGACCCAATGTTGCCATCACTGGCACTTGAGCAAGTTGCCTTGGAGGCCCAAGAATTCACCCACCTAGGCCCCTACGCCTGCTAACACCAATGCCAGCATATGCCACCCATAGGTCCAAGGACAGACATTTTCAGCCTGCTGCTGCTACCACTAGGGCCAAAGGACTGGCCAACCTGGCATCCAGCCTCAGGAATACCTCATCATAACTTCCAGTATCAATTGCAGCCTGTCACTGAAGAAATCAAAGACACCACCGATGGTGTTTATAGCTGAAGAAATCATATGGAGACTACATTACTGCATGTATCACATCCAGAATCAAAGCTAAAGTGTTCTACCCAACCAACACCATAGCCAAATCTACAGAAAAAGTCTTTCCCTAAGAAAGCCAATGCAAAAAATTAGAATAAGTGACTATTACACCTAATGCACAGATATCAATGAATGGACACAAGAAACATGAAAAAGCAAGGAAATATAATACTTCCAAAAGAACACAATAAATCTCCAACAGATTCCAACAAAAAACAAGCCTATGAAATGTCTGAAAATAAATTTGAGATCATGATATTAAACAAGCTTGGTGAGACGCAAAAGAACACAGATAAACAGTACAAAGAAATCAGAAAAACAATTTAGGATATGAATGAGAAATTTACTAAAGAGAATTTCATAAAAAAGAAACAAAAAGAAATCCTAGAACTGAAGCATTCAATGAATGAAATAAAAATACAATCAAGAGATTCATGAGATCCATCAATAGAGTACATCAAGCAGAAGAAAAATTTCAGAACTTTAAGACAGGTATTTTGAAATAACACAGTCAGACAAAAAATAAAGAAACAAAGAAAAAGTAATAAAAAAGAACTTAGAAAAGCTTTTTGACATATAGGATACTGTAAAGTGACCAAATATCTTAAGTTTGGGTGTCCCAGAACATGACAAGGAGCTTAATTGGTAGAGAAAACCTATCTAACAAAATAATATCTGAAAATTTCCCAAGTCTAACAAGAGATTTAGATATCCAGATACAGGAAGCTGATAGAACTCCAATTAGATACAACCCCAAAATGTCCTTCCCAGAAACATTATAATCACATTGTCAAAAGTCAAAGAGAAAGAGAGTCCTAAAAACAGTAAGATAAAAGTACCTAGTCACATATAAGTGAACCCCCATCAGACTAACAGCAAATGTCTCAGTAGAAACCTTACAGGCCAGGAGAGAATGAGATGATATGTACACAGTGCTGAAAGAAAAAAAACCTGTTAGCCAAGAATATTATACCCAGCAAAATTATCCTTTTACTATTTCATAAACAAAGGGGAAATACAGATTTTTGCAGACAAGCAAAAACTGATGAAATTTATCACTACTAGACCAGCCCTATGAAAAGTGCTTAAAGGGGTCCTACACCTGGAAGAAAAAAAGATGATATCTACCATAATGAAAACACATGAAAGTTAAAAACAAACAAATAAAAAAGTCAAACAAAAATCTAACTGGTAGAGCAAACACACAAATGAGGAAGGGAAAGGACTCAAATGTTGCCACCAGGGAAAACCATCAAAACCCACCATAAACAATAAGAAAGAAAGAAAGGTACAAAGGATTTATAAAACAACCAGAAAACAATTTTAAAAGTAATAAGTCCTCACATATTGATAGCAACCTTGAACTGAAACAGATTAAATTTTTCACTTAGATGTAGACTGGCTGAACAAGTAAAAAAAAACATGGCCCAACTCTATGTTGCCTAGAAGAAACTCATTTCACTTATAAAGACACATGTGGACTGAAAGTAAGGGAAAAAGATACCCACACAAATGGAAATCAAAGGCCAGTAAGAGTAGTTTTACTTATAACAGACAAAACAGACTTTAAGTCATAAATAGTAAAAAGAGACAAAGAAGGTCATTATATAATGATAAAGACATCAGTTCAGCTGGAGGATATAATGATTCAAGGTATATATGCATTCAGCACTTGAGAACCCAGATAAATAAAGCAAATATTGTTAGGTCTATGGGAGAATTAGAAATGTTTAGAAATGTGTTAGAAATGTTTCTAACACAAAGAAATGATAAATGGTTGAGGTGTACCCCCATTACCCTGATTTGATTAATACACATTGTATGTCTGTATCAACACATCACATGTATTCTATAAATATAAATATAAATATATGCACAGACTCCGGCATAATCAAGACAATAGCTGGGACTTCAACGTGCTACTTTCAGCAACAAACAGATCATCTAGATGGAAAGTCAACAAAGAAACATTAGATTTAAACTGCATTTTAGACTAATGGTCCTAACAGGCATTTATAGAATATTTCTCCCAACAGCCACAGAATATACATTCTTAACCTTAGCACTTTCAACATCCTCCCAGATAGATCCTGTGTTAGGCCAGAAAACCAGTCACAACTAATTAAAAATAAATCAAAATCATATCAAGTATCTTTTCAGACCACAATGGATAAAGCTAGAAATCATTAACAAGGGGAAAATTGGAAACTGTACGAATACATGGAAATTAAACATCGTGATCCTGAATGACCATTGAGTCAACAAAGAAATTAAGAATGAAATAAAAAATTTCTTGAAACAAATGACAATGGAAACATAATATACCAAAATCTGTGGGCTACAGCAAAAGCAGTGGTAAGATGGATGTTCATAGTAATAAACGAATAAAAAAGCATGCAATCTTGCCATTTGTACAACATGGATGGAACTGGAAAACACTATGTTAAGTGAAATAAGCCAAGCACAGAAAGACAAATCTTGCATGTCCTCACTAGTATATGGGAGACAAATATTAAAACAATTGATCTCATGGAGACAGAGAGTAGAATGATGGTTACCAGAGGCTGGGAAGGGTAGCAGGGAGAAGGGGGATAAAGTGAGGATGGTTAATGGGTACAAAAGTAGTTAGATAGAATGAATAATATTTGATAGCACAACAAAGTGACTATAGTCAACAATAAGTTATGGTATATTTTGAAATAATGAAAACGGTGGAATTATAATGTTTCTAACACAAAGAAATGATAAATGGTTGAGGTGATGGGTACCCCCATTACCCTGATTTAATTAACACACATTGTATGTCTGTATCAACACATCACATGTATTCTATAAATATAAACAAGCAGCATGTACTAATAATTAAAAAATAAAAAGTCAACAAATATATTTTTTAAATATATGATTGGAGGGTTTTAAATTATGCAGGGAAGGGTGGATTTATTAAATTAAACAGAGACTTTAGAAGAAAATACGACTATTTCATTAAACATCAAAAATATTAAAAGCAAAATTTTGTGATATTTATAATATAAATTGTTCCTTTAGGTTCCCATCCATGTCTTCAAAGCACATGTTAAAGACTAAATAAAACCTGTTTCCTAAACTCGTACCTCTTCCTGATGTCATTATTCAACCTATTGCCTCAATCTGTTCATAAGCTTGTACTCTTCTGTTCTCAATTTTTCCAGTTGTTGACTTCACGTTTTATCTGCACACATCTCCATCATCACCTCATTTTCTTAATTTTAGTTGTTAGCCATTCTACCTGATATGTGCCCTGACTACAGAGCCCCAGGACACTCTCCTAGTTTGACCATTTTTCCTACCTAGCAATTCACGTATAATATTATTTCTGCCTAAAGTGAAGCCTGAACAGACACTTCCATACATTTGAGCTTCTTTTAATATGTGGGTGCCAAATAGAAACAAAACTAATTTTGTGGAGGCTCACTTGGCTTCTCTACAATAATGACTGAGATTACTGGAAACTGTGAAATAAATGTATCACACTTTCTAAAATAAGATCACCCTTAGTAAAAAATTGGAGAGATTACAAAGCCTAATAAGGATAAAAAAATCCACGTATTTAAGAATCAATATTTAAAGTGTTCAAAATATTCAACATAGAATTTTTGAGCTGCTATTATTAATACTATGGCCTAGTAATTATTCTAGGTTCAAGGAAAACAAAAATGAACAAGATATAATCCCTCAAGATGAGGAAGGATCAAAACAATTCTATATGGAATGCAGCATAAATTATATAATTAGTTAAGAGGAAAAACATATAAAATCAGAAGATGGAATATGTATGGTTACCTTTTTATGCTACTTCAAAAATGCTTGGGATAAATTTCATACTTTATATAATACTCCCATTCCATCAAAAGTGGAAAATAAAAAAAAAAACTAAAGCTTCCTCTAGTATCTCAGTTTCTGTTACAGTATTATCCACAAAAAGATAACATGGTTGAGAAACTAATTTACATCTTGGAGAAGACGTGTACTATGTATTTGAACCTATCATTACTAGAGTGCTTTTAAACAGGTCAAGTCCTTCTTGACATCTAAATTCTTGTTATTGGAAACCACATTATATGAGATATGAAGCAATTAAGTGGTAAAAACACTGTGGCAACCATAATAGTGTTGCCTAAAGGATTCAATTGCATTCTGCAAATCAGTGAACCATAGGATGCAAACACAGTCTGCAAATCAGTGATTCATGTTTCAGTTCATGATCAAAGTAAGTAGAGAGATTCATCACTATGAAGCATTTAAAATCTTTCCCAACATCACAGTATCACAGTCTTAGCATTACAAAGATTATGTGATTGCTTCCACTTCATAGTCAGTGGGTTAGAGCACTTTTCATCTAAGAATGTGTATTTAAAGATTATACTTAGAAATTGCAAAAGGAAAGATTGAGACATAGGAATAGTGTTCTGGAGTTAGGAAGCTAAAGTCTCAGCACTGAGCAGAATTTGTGAAAGGAGAACAAAAGAGGTTAAAATATCATACAGTTGTAGTTAGCAAAGGCCATCCCTCAGCCACACTAATAATTACCAGTCTCTTTTAGTGAGGGAAAACTAGAAAAGTGTATCAAAATTAACAACGTAAGCTTTATAGGTTGTTTCATAAAAGTATGTATATTAAATTGTAGAGTTTTCATTATAAAAATGAGTTCAGTTAATTTCCTGACTAAAAAATTTCTTCAAATATGATTATATGGGATCATACATATTTCCTAGATTCAAAACATTGAAAAATTTTAAACTTTTTGAAGATTGTATGTAGCTTATAATCGCTGTCAAAAGAAACATTGCTAGTTGTTAAGGAAAAAAATAAGTAATGAAACTCTAATAGTAGTTTCTTCCTATGCAGTTATAAATGTAGCCATGTATAAGAAAAAACTTTTTGACTGCCATTGAGTTGTTCAACTCAGTTAGTTGTGTGCATTGGTGACAGAAATATTATTTAAGTTTTAAATTTGTGTAAGACTTAAACTCAAATTTGATTGTACTATTGAATAAAGGGGCAGCTAATTATAAAATCAATTTTAAAACACTGTGCACATTTAGTTTGGTTTTTAATTTTCCCAAAAGACAGTTTTTAAGTCAATGACACATATTACAATTGAGGAAATAAAGTAGCTTATATGACCTATACTAGTCATCTGAGGAAATTGTGGACCTCTTTCCAGGAAAATGCATTTATGTATGTTTATACATAATATTCTATATAAATGTACCTAATTATCAAAAAATCACTATCAGAAGACAGTTCATGAATTTTTGATTAAGATCTACTAATAGATCTACATAATTAAATATTTATTAAATCATTTTGGTTACATAAATTATTTTTTTGAGTGGAAGAGCATTAAGGTACAAGGCCTTGGAAGAGGCATCATGGTAACTGCAAGTTTTAGGCACTGTGTAAAGACATCTAAATTATACATCAATAAATAATCAATGGCACTCGGCTGAGGCAATAAATTATAACACTAGGGCTAAATTCACCTGAATATGTTAAATTTTGAATTAGTGGTCTACTGTGTGCCAAGTACTATTTTACTTGGGGAACTTGTCAAAGTTCCTACTTCCAAAAAACTCACAAACTAGTGGAATGGAAATAAATACAATATAATATATGTCTGGAGCATGCACCATTGCCAGGGGAACACAAAGGAACTATGAATAAAGGGGTTTTATTTCAAGAGTGTGAACCTGAACAAGAATAGGGCCAAAGCAAGCCCTGGCTCCCTGCCTCTTGTACATTGCTGTGTTTCTGGGGATAATATTTAGGTATCTCGTGAGAAGTCCTGCAGTATGACTTTACAAAGTTATTCATTTCGTTCAGATTTATTTTATAAGAACAAAATCTAAGAGTATATTTAATTCTTCTATTGTTTGAGTAAAGGTTTTATCATATTAAGCATTTGGGAAAAATATTCATAAATATATTTCATTTACCTCTCCCAAATGGGTAAACATATGGTGCATTAGACCCAGTTCAATCGTTAAAAAGAAAAATATAAAAATAATTTTAAAAACTACTCTTCAACATACAAAGGAAAAAATACTGAATGCCAAAGTCAAGGAGAATATCTTAAAAGTAGCAAGGGAAAAACAATTAGTCACTTACAAAGGAAGTCTAATAAGATTAACAGCTGACTACACATAAAATCAATGTAGGCTGGAAGGTAGTGGGATAGCATATAGGATCAAATAAAGACATTCACAGAAAAACAGATTGAATTAATTTTTGACTGGCAGATCTTCCTCACAAGAAATACTAAAGGAAGTTCTTTAGACTGAAAGGAAATGACTCCAGGTGAAATTTGAATCCACATGAAAGAACGAATAGCACTGGCAAAGATAATTATATAATTTTAAAAGACAATATAAATAAATATTTTTTTCTTTAGTTCTTTTAACTGATTTAAAAGTATTTGTATCAAACAATATGTAAATAATGTAGTATTGTGCCTATAATATATAGAACTATAGTATATCTGAGCCTGACAACAGAAAAGAGGTGGGTAGGAACAAAGATATATTGGAATGATTCCAAATAGTAACTCAAATCCACAGGAACAAATGCAAAGGACTAGAAATCACAAATAAGGTTAAAATAAAAAAAAACTGTAAATATATGCTTGCTCTTCTTTCTTTTCTCAACTTCTTTAAAAACCATACAATTATATAAAGTAATAATTATGATGATGTATTGTTGGGCTTGTAATATTTATAGGTGGCATATGTATAATAATAATATCACAAAAATGGGAAAAGGGAATAGGGCTGTATAGGAATAAAATTTCTGTATATCACTAGAATTAAGTTAGCATAAATCTGAAGCTGATTCTGAGAAGTTAAGATTCATATAATAAGCCTTAGAGCAGTCAGGAAATAATTTTTAAAATATGTAATAAAAAATCACTGAAGCAATTAAAATGCTACATTAGAAAATATTTACTTAATACAAAAAAGGAACAAAGGAGCAATAGAAGAATAAAAATGACATGAGAAATTTAGAAAAAAGTTAACTGGCAGATGTAAATATAACTATATCAATAATAATATTAAATGTGACTAGATTAAACAACTCAATCAAATGGTAGATAGTGTTAGACTAGATTAAAAAAATCTAGATCCAACTATATTCTGTCTATAGGATACAAACATTAGATTCAAAGATACAAATAAATTGAAAATAAAAGGATGGAAAAGATATTTAATGCAAAGAGCAACCACAAGACAGCTGGAAAGGCTATACTAATATCAGACAAAATAAATTCTAAAACAAAAAGTGTTACTAAAGATAAGGACAATTTTATAATTATAAAAAGGTGAATTAGGCCGGGCGCGGTGGCTCACGCCTGTAATCCTAGCACTCTGGGAGGCCGAGGTGGGCGGATCGTTCTGAGCTCAGGAGTTCGAGACCAGCCTGAGCAAGAGCGAAACCCCATCTCTACCAAAAAAAATAGAAAGAAATTAATTGGACAGCTAAAAATATATATAGAAAAAATTAGCCGGGCATGGTGGCACATGCCTGTAGTCCCAGCTACTTGGGAGACTGAGACAGTAGGATTGCTTGAGTCCAGGAGTTTGAGGTTGCTGTGAGCTAGGCTGAC